>VWZS01008051.1:0-45135 GCA_013397075.1 Rhabdornis inornatus | reverse complement strand
ATATAGTATACTAATATACTAGTATATTAGTATATATATACTATTATATATAAATATATATCAGGAGCATGTTATAATATACATAAAATACATAACAATAGTAATAAATACATATAATATCTAGCATAATAATATGTAATAATATTTTATTTCCATAACTCTGAATAGCAACTTCAGAGCTTTCACCTATTCGAGTTGGTTTCCAGCAGAGGTGGACAGTGCTGTTAATTAGGGTTAATTTCTGTA
Source organism: Rhabdornis inornatus (assembly GCA_013397075.1). Lineage (NCBI taxonomy): Eukaryota > Metazoa > Chordata > Aves > Passeriformes > Rhabdornithidae > Rhabdornis > Rhabdornis inornatus. Next base: position 44,889 of record VWZS01008051.1, on the reverse strand, counting down.
TTCAAACAAGGCAGCAATGTCACAGCCCTACTCTTTAAATTAATGAATCATTTTTAAATGTTCAGTTTTAAACAGGGGAACATTTCAGCCACATGCAGCAGTGACAAGGAGCTGCTTGCAGCAGTGGGTGAAGGAGGAGCTGAATTCCCAAGGGAACAGGAACAGATGAAATTCCCAAGGGAACAGAACAGGTGAAATTCCCAAGGGAACAGGAACAGATGAAATTCTCAAGAAGCAGGAACAGATGAAATTCCTAAGGAAGCAGGAACAGATGGAATTCCCAAGGAGCAGGAATAGGTGAAATTCTCAAGGGAGGATGAACAGATGAATTTCCCAAGGGAACAGGAACAGATGAAATTCCCAGGAGTGCAGGAACAGATGAAATTCCCAAGGGAGTAGGAACAGATGAAATTCCCAAGAAGCAGGACCAGAGGAAAATCCCAAGGGATCAGGAACAGATGAAATTCCAAGGGAAAGGGAACAGATGATATTCCCAAGGAAACAGGAACAGATAAAATTCCCAGGAGAGCAGGAACAGATGAAACTCCCACAAGCAGGAACAGATGGAATTCCAAGGGGAAGGGAACAGATGGAATTCCAAGGGGAAGGGAACAGATGGAATTCCAAGGGGAAGGGAACAGATGGAATTCCAAGGGGAAGGGAACAGATGGAATTCCAAGGGGAAGGGAACAGATGGAATTCCCAAAGGAGCAGGAACAGATGGAATTCCAAGGGGAAGGGAACAGATGGAATTCCCAAAAGCAGGAACAGATGGAATTCCCAAAAGCAGGAACAGACGGAATTCCCAATGAGCAGGAACAGACGGAATTCCCAAAAGCAGGAACAGATGGAATTCCAAGGGAAATGGAACAGATGGAATTCCCAAGGGAGGATGAACAGATGGAATTCCCAAAAGCAGGAGCTCCCGCGGGTACCTCCGGCATCCAGCACGATGTCCACGCCCATCCCGCCCGTCTCCTCCAGGCAGCTCTCGGCCACGTCAATCTTGCCATGGGACACATCGATCACCCGGGCTGCCAACAGGACACCAAAAAACCACAACTTCAGAGCAAGAAAACGGAGAGCTCAGATCCTGAACAGCAGTGTGAAAAACGAGCTTCACTTTCCTGGTAAATTTTAAAAGGTTTAATAGAAAAAACAAATAGGAGACACAATAAAGCCAAGGGTTATTACAGCGGGCTGCTTGACATTCAGTCAAGAGCACACACTAACCCAGGAAACACTTCCTTAAATGCATCAACCTGTTGCATATTCATAGACCTTCATGCATTATTCAAAACAATCCCTCCCAACCTCTAAATCAACTTTTTCTTTTCTTCTTTATTTTCTCCTTGTGGCTCTATCTTGTCGGTACTCCCTGATAATGGAAGATTAATAAATTTCTTCCCTGGGGTTCTGGTGTCTGCCATCGATAATCTAAGAATGTGAAGATTTTTCTGATTTTTTAAAAATTATTTTCTGAGTTAGTTACACGAACAAAAGTTTTTTTACATCACCATGCTATAGTCTCAGAAAAATAGATATTTATTACACTACTACTTCTAAGTTTTGTTAATAGCAGAACTAAAAGAAACTATATTCATTCAGCAAAGTTTTCTAACATCATATATATAGCATTAATTTTAATGTTTGCAAAAAGCCAATAGTATAATATGTACTTGTAACAAGCAGGTAACACAAACTGGTTTGCAGCTACACAGCTACACCCAAAAAACCCTGACACATCTTTTTTTCTTTTTTCTTTCCATTTTTAACAGTGCAAAATCAACTCCAAAAAGTATGAATGCAGAAGTTCAGCTCAGGAATTTGTTGGCCCAAAAGGGTAAAATGTGGCACACTAAGATTAGAAATCCTTCTGTAAGTAAATTCTTTGCTATTCTTGTCCAAGTCCTGGCTCTCTGGGTCTTTAATTAAATGTTTATATGAAGGGATTTATATCTGCTCTTGAAATATTGCTGAACTGAAAGCCACCAACACATTTTCATGTCATCTATCTGTGATGCCCTATTTCTGGTTGGTTATAAAGAAGAATCACAGAATCAGGAATGAGAGAATCCTGGAATGGTTTGGGTTGGGAGGGACCTCAAATCCCACCCAGTGCCACCCCTGCCATGACAGGGACACCTCCCACTGTCCCAGTGTCCAACCTGGCCTTGGGCACTGCCAGGGATCCAGGGGCAGCCACAGCTGCTCTGGGCACCCTGTGCCAGCCCTGCCCACCCTGCCAGGGAACAATTCCTGCCCCAAATCCCCGCTCTCCCTCAGGTAAAAGCCATTTTTAATATTACAACAACACAGGGGCAGAGAAGGAGCAGCTACCTTAGCAGGCTCATTATCATTCATTACCAGCTACCTTCATTATTGTGAGGTAGAAGAAACATTTAGAAACTAAACAGGCCAAAGATTTCACAACAAAATGAGAACTGAAAGAACATCAAAGAAATTTGGAAGCCCAACTCCAGAGGCTCCTGGCCTGAGCTCTGATCTGCACTCACCCACCAAAGGCTGCCAGACTCCTGGAATGTGATCCCAGCAGGGCGGGGAAGGAGGGAAGGAGGGAGGGGAGAAAAAAATGCAAGGAGCTGGTTATTAAGGATATTAACAAATCATCAATAGTAACAAATATTAATAAATCATCGATATTAACAAATATGAACAAATCATCAATAAATGCCTTGGGTTTGGTTCTTTCTGTCCCTTCAAATCCCCAATCAAATCATAGGATGCATTCAAATCCTAAGCCATTCCCTCTTTTTTTTTTTCACTGAAGTCAAATGATTTCACTGGAGAGAACACAATGTCAAAATTTACTAAAGTTGGGATAATAATTAATTATTAATGATAGCCACTTTCCCCATATGCAAATAACCCCCCATAATACCCTTTTCTTCTTAGTTTCCTCCAGTCAAGAAGTTGGGTTTTCCTTAACAGGGAAATCTGACATGGTATTATTTCTGCAAATAATTTCACTTTTTGAAAAGAATTCTGGTTTCATAGACCAAAAGACCTGGCAATCAAGAAAAAAAAAAAAGGCCAGAGTTCCACCAGTTTGACTATTTTCTGATTTTTGTATGCCAAAAAATGTCCAGTTTTGTTCCTTAACTCAGCACAATGGTTCAAACAGTACTTATAAAAATCCTGGTCAACTTCCTTCCTCAAAAATGCTGGAAAAAATTCTCACCACTGTGGAAAAGGCCAAGCAACAAACTGTAATAAAATTTTCTATAATCCTTTGTCATTTACATATTTCTCACAAAATACTGGTAAATTAGCTCAGTTTCTTCTCCTGCTGCACAACTTTCAAAGTAACATTTTTCTGACTGGCAAAACTTCATTTTCTCTCCTCCCCCACTGCTGGGAGGCACAGAAACACCAGGATTGCACAGCCTGGAACCAAACCCTGGCACCCCAAGGATGTGCTGGGGGTTCAGGAGAGCCAGGACACCACTGGGGGGTTCTAAGCAGAGAGCACAGAATAAAATCTCACAAACCAAACTGAAAGAAAAGCAGGAGGTGCCCTGGGGAGCAGAGGAAATATCTGTGTATGTATAGATATTTTCCTTGGGTTCTCGGACAGAAACTCATCCCATTGCTTATGGGATATTCTGTCTCCATTGCCTGAAACACAGGCAGCAAAATGTCAAAATTTGTTCAAATCCCCTCCTTCATTCTATTACAATTTTTACTCCACAGATTACTGAAGACAAAAAAAGTCCCATCCTGTTGGTTTAAATACAAATCCTGAAATATTACCAGGAACTTCTACTTCAGGCACTGCAATCACACTAATTAACAAACAAATCAGAAAGTCTGAACACTTTTAAAAGCTTTTAGCTTTTGCACTCAAACTGTTTCTCTCCTTAATGCTGTACCCAGGTTCTATTTCTTTATTTGAAATAAAGTTGCAGCTATCATTTTTCCCCCTAAGCCATTCCAGGAAGCAGCTTGGTATGCTCAACAATGATAACACAAACACTGAACACTGCCAAAAACTAACCAAAAACCCACTGAACAAGCACAAAACTGAAAATCCTCCACCCACAGACACAAGAAGCCACTTAGAGCTTGAGTTACTCAGGATCTATTTGACATTAACACTCAAAGACTTGAAAATGCTGGAAAAAGGAACTCAGGACTGTGAGAATAAAATTGCCAAATCCCTTCCTAGCTCATGAGTATTTCATATAAATTAGCAAAATATACCCATAAAATGTTAGAAAAGGAAGTTTCAGGTGCCAGTATTTCCTCTTTGGCCCTGTAACAGCTGGTGCAACAAGGCTCTGCATAGCAACAGCATTCCCAAAAATCTTCCAGCTCTGGACTGCTAGTGCAGTAAAATATACAAACATGAGACAGTAAAAAAGGTTGTTGAAATTAGGGAAAAAATGGTTTTTTGCAAAGTGTGACTGTCAAGCTGTAGAGAAATCAGCCTGGCAGGGGCTGCAGGGCCAGCACCAGCCCCTCCTGAGCTGATCCCCCAGCCCTGGGGTGCTTTGGTGGCTGCAGCTGGAACCACACAGATGTGTCCCCCCAAAGGCATTTTACTGTTCTGGAACTTCAGTGAATGCCAAAAGAATCATCCTCTGAAAAAGAAACCTGGGGATTACACTGCAGCACTGGCCATTTGCAGGAGGAAGTAGCAGGCACCAGTTTTAACCTTTTGCTGCAATCCAGCCAGGCTTGACAATCCATCCTTTATTTTAAAACTGTCTGAATAAAGGAATATTCCACTTTCCTCCACAAAACACCATCGAAATTTTGATCAACAAAGATGCCAGTAGCTCCTACACAGAGTATTTTCTCATGTTATTTTCAGAGGAAAAAAAACCAAACCAAACTTGAAGTACCAAAGAGAAAAAGTCAGGGAAGAATGCAAGAAGTGCAAGGCCAAGCTCCTTCAGAAAGCAGAATGCAGAGCCTGTGCATGCCCAGCACAGCTGTGGCATTACCTGACACTTGCTGAAACCCCAGCAGGAGCAATCTGAGGCTGCTGAGTGCTGGGTGGGAGGTGTGTGAGCTCTGGCACACACTGGGGTAGTGGTGAGTCAGCAATCCTCCCTTCCACAGCAACCACTTCATCAAATGGAAAGATTTCCTGAGCACTCAGGCCAAAAGCCAGCACTCAGCATTACTGGAAAGTACTGCCAGTCATTACTACTTAAATAGGGAATAAAAATGCCATTAAGTACACCTAAACCAGAAATTAAATCCCTGTGGAGAACAGAACAAACCTGAAAACTATTTAATTAAACTATCAATTTGTATTTGATTTTTACAGAAGTAAGTCTCTAGACCTGACAGAAAAGAATATTCTGAGACATTCTTTAGGCCAAACTTTAGCACTGAAGGATGAAACTCACCCCCAGCAGGTCTGAGCCTCTCCAGGTACTGCTTGTCCTCCAGGCTGTGGGCAGTGGAGATGACTTTGGCCCCTCTGTGCTGAGCCAACTGAATTGCAATGGTACCAAATGGCTGCAAAGGAAAAAACAGAATCATTGATTAATTTATTAATTCATTTATTTACACCAACAATTTGATGTTGTTTAAGAAGAATTATATTGCAAAGGCCACTCAGGAGAGTACCCAGAAATGAACTTACTCCTGCAAAAAAACCACAGCTCAACAAAATATTGAATATTCACAGACCTGCTTCTGTCCTAAGTGAGGCCAAAACAACTCTTCAGTGACTGGGAAGCTCTGAATGAACTTTTGGTCAGTAACTGGTTCCTATCTTCAACAAAATAGCTCAGATTATACTTTAATTATCACAGCCACCTCCACTGCAGTTGGAACTTGGAGCCTGAAGGGAAAAAAGCTCCAAGGAAAAAGCCCCAGCCATGTTTACATTACAGAATCTTCATTACCACTAAGAACTGCAGAGATGCAAATCAAATTATTTATATCCAAGAAAAGGTTAAAAAAAAAAAGCAGAGGTGGGAGAGGACTAAAAAATAAGGCATTTTCCTGCAGTTATCCCTGAGGACTCAGGGCAAAACTGTGTCAGTGTAAGACACCAGAACACCCTCCCTCTCTGCACCCCCACACTGCAGGCAGGACAATACTCCTGGTCAGGGTCTCGTGTGGGAAAACCAGCTAAAAGTGAGCAAAAAGGAGCTGAATCTAGCTAGCTACAAGGTCTCTTAAAGCTAAACAGTCCAGTAGAGAATTAACACCTCTATTATTTATACTTTTAACCCAATAACCAAATTCCTGTGACCCTCAGTGCAGCACTGACTGTCCAACCAGAAACTACTACAAAATCTACTATGAAATCATGAAGAAGGAAGATGAACACTGAAAGAGACACCACCCAAAATCCTCCACCTTGTCCCACACCTATTACTGTATTATAAAAACCTTGAATTCCAAACCCTTCAGCATGTGAAATCACACACTTCTATTCTAACTACACACTCGTGATTTTAACTCCATCACTCAAATTTGTGAAGCTTTCTGCAAGGCTTCAGGTTAAAAGCAGTGTTCTGCAGGGGGTCAGTGCCAGAAAGCACAGAAAGCTCAAAAATTTTAGTTTTCTGGGATCCAACACCTTCCTGCAAACCCATGAAATGAAAGGCCCTGCCAGCACTCCCAGCTGTGAGAAACGCAGGGGCTGTGAGCTAAGGGACATTTGTGCAGAGGGAAGCTGTGACATCGCTCAGAGTTACCCACACTTGCTCCATCCAGGACCAGGACACTCCTGCCAGGGCACACCTGGGCCAGGTAATGCAGGGCTGTGTAGGCCCGGAGCCCGTCCCGCACCGTCCCGGCAGCCTCCACCCAGCACACCTTCTCTGGCTTGTGAACTGAGGGGGACAAACACAAACACACACACACACAGACACACACAGAGATGGTCAAACCCCCAGGGAAATCCCTGCGGGTTATCATTTCTTCATCTTCTTTTTCATCCTGCCAGGGTCGGGATTGATCGCGCAGGAGATGGAATTTCTTGTTGGGATTTTGATGTTTATTAATTCTTNTGCAGAGTTCTCCTGGGGGTCAGTGCCTGGCAGCACAGAAAGTCTCAATTTCTCAATGACAAGGGTTCCAACAGGGGGTTAGTTAGCAAAACCTGTCACAGCAAGCCAGGAAGGCTCCCCCTGCAAACAGGACATCACCAGCTCCTGTTTCCCTCTCATATTAAGAAGCCATGGAGAGGATATTTTGCCATATTTTACACAATTCAATTAGAGATTCAATTTTGCTATAACCAAGCTTAAGGGAGCCACCTCATAACTGCACAGCTGGAATTCATGGGCAGTCACAAAAACAACACAACTCAGATTTAGATTTTTAGAATCCCAGACTGCTTTGGATTGGAAGGACCTTAAATCCCACCCAGTGCCACCCCTGCCATGGCAGGGACAACTCCCACTGTCCCAATGTCCAAGCTGGCCTTGGGCATTGCCAGGGATCCAGGGGCAGCCACAGCAAATCTGGGAAGAGCAAATTTGTTGCTCAAGGCAACAAACTGCTGGAAGAAGGACAGGGACTCCCACATTTAGTATCCTACTCATCAAAGCAATCCATGCCCAGAAAGGGAAAACTGGAAGCTCACAATAACTGAAAACAATGTTTCAGTGCTAGGCTTTCCCTGACCCTCATCCCTGAAAACTCCTTTCTCCAGTTCCAGTCTGCTTGTTTCACCCTATCTGCTAGTCTGGTCCCAAGTGGTATTGCTGGACTGAGTCAAAGGGAAGAAAAAAGCAAATTTTTCCTCATTAAACTTTTTGATGGGTTAGGAAAAAGTGTAACAACAATGAAGCAACAAAATGGGAAGTTAGAAGGGAAAAAAAGGAAAAAACCAGGATCAGCTTGCGTGGTTTAGGCCATCATGAACTGTGAAATGGTGACATCAAAGAAAAAGCCTTTGAGAGCACTGAGTGTTCAAACTTTTGTGACTTGGTGGGGCAGCTGGAATTTTGGAATGTTGGAATGAAAGGAGTGTGCCCAGAGCTCCAAGGTAATGGGCTCCCTTTCAGAAAAGCTAAAACAAAGTCAAGAGATACAGTAAAAATAGTAATTAGCAAAATGTATAATCTACAAACCCAAATAATGTTCGTGAACCAGGACAACTTCACAGACACCAGACTCCTCAGAATCCAGGGGCAAAATTCCTGAAAAAAAAAAGGAACACAGACCTCGAATTTCACACAAGCAATCATTCCAACCAAAGCATTCTCCCAAGGAATTCCCTGGTCCTGCTTGCTCTGGGTTCAGTTCCCTCTTGGCAGGTTTAGGACAGGTAAGAGACCTTGGCCAGGTCCCACCCTGGGGTGTCCATGGGCACGAGGCAGTTCCAGAGCTGCTTCTACAGCGTTTTGGGATTGAGGGAGAAAGAATGGGGACACCACTGAATGCTGCTTGGTACTGGCAGGTGTCATTTTCGTCTGGGGATGTCTGAACTCACTGCACACTCTGAGTGTTCCCATTCCACTTCCAGATCACAGAGGAGGGATCTGAGGCACAGAGCAGCCACCCCACAGCCCCTCTCATCTCCCATCCCAATTCCTGAACTTGTGGTTTGCAAAGGCAGCAACAGAGGCACAGGAAGAAACAGAGGATGAACACACAGGGATGTGGAAGTGTTAAATGTAGGAATAGGAAAAATGAAGTGCAGGAAAACCAAACTACCCAAGGAAGGCAGAGGAAGCAAAAGCAGAGTAGGCAGAAAAACCCCTCAGTCCTGGTTATAACTGAGCTTTTTACCTTTTTACCTGGTCACAGAACTCTCCTGAACAGGAGGTTGTGGCAGCTGCTCCATCTCCTGAATTCATGTCCCCTCCATCCCAGGGAAAACCATTCTTCTCCTCCCTCTCCCCCACAAATCTCCCACTCCATTTAGACCAAAGGGCTTTGCCTTGCAAATGTGGCTGCTGTGTCCATCTGAATTTCAGAGTTCCCATTAAAGATGTGCTTGTGCACACCTGGAGCTGTGTCCAGGGTTTATCCAGGGAATATTCAGTCTCCAGGAGCTGCCTAGAGCAGCTCCTGTGCAATCAGGGAATAATGCAAGAAGGACCTTGCATTATTCTCCCCACATCACCCTCCACTCTGCCCCACTTTCAGAACTTCAGTCATCCTCTAATCCTTTCATTCAGCACACAAAATATAAACATGTGGGACAGAATGGCCCTAAGAAATAACTGCTCTCTCCTAAGGCATCAGTCACAATTTGGTGGTTAATACAACATCATATTTCAAATCCTAAGGGAACATTCTCAGAACAGAATTCCCATTTATAAGTTTATGCATGTGGCAGCAGTTTAATTTTGAAAATACGTGGTCAATTTAGCTTTATCAATTATTCTAACCTCAGCCATTCATTACAAAAAGATGACTGTTGGTGTCAGTGGAGGCAAACAGGCATTAACTTACCCACCACTTCATCATCTGGCTGGAAAAAGGTCACCTTGCTTCCAACTCACCAGGGAGAGGTGAAAAGGAGGAAAGAAGGGAAGAAGATAAATATTTACAGCAGGAATGGGATGTGCATTTGGAAGCACTGGTTATCACCAGCTCACAAAACTAAAGATACACATTTCTAATGAACAAAATATAATTCTACTGATTGCACACATGCCAAGCCCAAATGTTGAATCCCCCAAATTTTGGCACCTCACCCACAAGGAGCTCCATGCAGGAACACCCAGGTGGTGTCTGAGAGCCAGGCTGGACACTCCACCCCAGGGGAGTGATAACAGCACTGGCACAGCAATCAAGGAAACAGAGTTCCTGTTCCTAAAGTGCCCCAGCCAAAGGTGTTTTTTGTTCTGACTGGAATCCCTGCTCCCTCCCCTCCCTGGGCAGTGACACTCACTCACCTTCCAGCACAACTCCTGAAATTTCTCGCCCAACAGGCACCAGTTCCTTCTTCAGTTTAATTTCTGACAGGAGCTAAACGACAACAATGTTTACAACATTCTTGCTAAAGCTCTATATTTACATATGCATTATCATCTTACAGTGTTGGATCATCACAGTAAGGTTGGGCCATTACCAAAATGTTATCAAGGGGAAGAAAGTACATACATTTCTCAGTAAAAATTAAGCCAAGGCATTGATTTCTGTATTTAAATTTAGAAGCATATTAAAAAATAAAAGCAGGGAGTTATCAGCCAAGCAAACCTAGGACTTAGAGTGCAGATGAAGATAAAAGGGATTTGCTGCAAGACATCTCACAGCTGGACACCTGATCTGTCTCCACAAATTAGGAACCAAATTCCAGATGCTTTTTATTCAGAGCTGTGCAAGAACCCCAGCCCAGCCCTGCGCCCACTGCCAGCAGCAAAGCCACAACCTCAGCTCGTGCCAAGGGCCATGGGAAGCACAGACACCCCCAGTTTTACACCACCAAGCAAATACCTCTGTGTCCAGCCAGCTCAGGGCACAGGCTCTGACCTGCACCTTCACATCGTGGTCTCTGGTGGCAGGAAGGTTCTCCTAGGACAGATTTACAGTTGCTGTGTTAGACAATGGAAGTGCCCACAGGAGCTTCTCCAGCTCCTGAAAGCACTTCTCCACTTCTTAGATTATTTTGTAGGGAGAGCAGGCAGGTATTTTCAATGAAAAGGGATTTACAACACCATTTAAAGTACATTATTATTATTATTAGCATTAGCATTATATTATTATATTATTGTATCATTATGTTATTATTGCAAACTGGTCACTAGACCTTACTTATCATTATCATCATCATTATTATGTCACTATATTATGATATTATTATTGTAAACTGACCACTAGACCTTACTAAACTTCAGCAGACACGGACATTATTTATCTGTTGAGGTTTTATTTCCCTTTATCTGAGGCACAAATCCTGACAAACCCACTGAGGTCAACATCCAAGCCCAAAATGAAGTTCAAATGATATCAAAAAAACAACTCCAAACCTGATAAACTACTCAAGCTCTATTTCTAGTTTTTCAGTGACCAGAAAATTCAGCCAGGAAATGTGGATCCAGGGTTCATTTTTCATGCCTGTAAAGCTTGTTTGTAAAGTCTGGACACCAAAACTGCAGAGAGGTCCAGCAGTGGTCTTGGCAAATGCTGCCTGATGACAAAATGCACCTCCCCTACCTTCCTTTCCCTGCCTGTGTGTGCAGGGATCCTACCAGTCCTTTCCCAAGATTTCTGTGCCTCAATTCCCCTGTGGCACTCAGCCAAACTCTCCTCTCCCCCTGCCTGCTGGACAGAGCTGTTCTGATGGGAACTCAACTGTTTCCTGGAACACAAATGTCATTTCCTCTCCAGGAGAATTCTGCTGACCATACAGGGCCTTCATAGTGACCTGAAAAACACAGCAACCAAACTGTGACATCTGCAGTGTCTGTGGGCAAACAAGGCATTAAAGCCCTGCTAAATTAAATTAAATTAAATTAAATTAAACCACTCTATAAGGAACACAGCCATTGTTTGCAGATTTAGTTGCCCATAACAGAGAAAATCCACAGGACTGAGGATTACAGAATCCCAGACTGGTTTGGATTCGAAGGGACCTTAAATCCCATCCAGTGCCACCCCTGGCATGGCAGGGACACCTCCCACTGTCCCAGTGTCCAACCTGGCCTTGGGCACTGCCAGGGATCCAGGGGCAGCCACAGCTGCTCTGGGCACCCTGTGCCAGGGCCTGCCCACCCTGCCAGGGAACAATTCCTGCCCAAGATCCCATCAAATCCTACTCTGAAGCCATTCCCTGTGTGCTGTCCCTCCACCCCTTGTCCCCAGTCCCTCTCCAGCTCTCCTGGAGCCCCTTCAGGTAATGATCTAGGTACAGCAGAAAAGGCATTGAAGGACACAGGATTTACTCATGGGTGCCCCGTGCAGCAGAGGGGTTCTTTGCCACCCAGCCATACAATTCAGGGAATGCAGGGAATTCCTGTGCAGGAATACAGCGAACCTTACGCGTGATTTCACCAAAAATCACCACTTGGGTTTCTGCTCTCCTCTCCCGACTCGGCCTGTGTCGTCCTCAATGAACACGAACCTTTTAGAAAGGAAAACAACAACAACAACAAAATAACCAAACAGTAAAAACGAGTTAACACGGAAAAAGGGAAGCAGGGACTAGAGAGGCAGGAAATCATGAAAGCATTATTGCAGATCTAATCCCTGAGGGACCACCCCGAGACCTCTGCATGTCAGGCCCGCGTCCGACCCGCGAACCCCGGGGAGTCCCTCAGGAGCTCCGGGCGAACCCGGCCCGCACCGAGAGGCTCCAGGGGCTCCGAGTGAACCCTGCCCGCACCGAGAGGCTCCAGGGGCTCCGAGTGAACTCTGCCCGCACCGAGAGGCTCCAGCAGCCCCTCAGGGGCTCCGGCTCCGCGGGACTCCCGAGCACCGCAACGCGCCCGCGGTTGCCATGACACTCCCTCACTTCCGCTTCTCCCTCAGGCACCGCCCCCGCCCTGAAACCAATCACAGCCTCCGGCAGCCGCGTGAGCGCTCGCGATTGGTCAACGTGGCCGACATTCATCGTGAAAGCCGAGGCGCGATTGGTCTATGTAGATGTCACTCATTGCATGAGGCGAGGAGGGGGCCTACGGCGCCCGGCGCGACCTGTGGCACATCGCCGAGGAGAGGGAGGAGACGCCACCTAAAGTTACCTGATGAACTAACAGCGAATGCACAATACAGGCGCCTCCCGCGGACGGCGAGGAGGGAGCGCGGCCACCCTTCACCGCTCCCCGAGCGCTGAGCCCTCAGCCTGGCAGAGCCGTGATTGGCCGGGGAGGCGGGTCCTGCCGCTGTCCCGGTCTGTGATTGGTGGAGCGCGCTGCCCGTCACGCGGGGGGCGGGTGGAGGTCGCGCGTCAGAAAGGGGCTGTCAGAGCTCTGATTGGCCCGAGGGGGCGGGGCTCTGCCACCCTCCCGGGCTCTGATTGGTGACGCGCCCTGCCCATCACGCGGGGGCCGCGGCTGCGCGTCAGTACGGCGGCCGCGAGGGGCTCCTCCCCCCTCCCCTCAGACGGGGCGAGGGCGGCGATGGCGCGTCCGGCGGAGGCGGCTGCGGGTGCCGCTCCGGCCCCTCCGGCCCCTCGGTCCCGTGGCCGCGGCCGGGGCTGTGAGTAGGACCCGCACAGACATGAGGTACGGCCCGGCGGGACGGGGGCAGCGCCAGGCGCGGGCTGCGAGCGGCGAGCGGCGGTTCAGCCCAGGCCGGCGGGGGGGCAGCGCCGCCTCAGCCCCTCACGGTGCCCGGGCGTGTCGCGGTGCCAGGGCCCGGGTCCTCCTCCTCGCCTGCCTCGGTAGCCGGGGCGGGCGGTGAGCGATGCTGCGCCCCTTGCTGGGGCCGGCTGCCTTTGCTGCTCCTGTTCCCGTAACGTGTGGCGGTACCGCCGCGGGGATTCTGCAGCTTCAATCACCTTGGTCCTGCTGCCTCCGGCCGCTGCTCCCCGCACCCGCTGCGCCCTGAGCGAGGGGAAGGAGCAGAGCCCTCCGTTGGGAATGCCATCCCTGAGGAGTGCCATCCATTTGGGAGTGCCATCCATTGGGAATGCCATTCCTGAAGAGAGCCCTTCATTGGGAATGCCATTCCTGAGGAGTGCCCTCCATTGGGAATGCCATTCCCTAGGAACGCCATCCCTCGGGAGTGTCGTCCCTTTGGGCTTGGCAAAGGGCATCAGGGGAATGAGGGGCTGTTGTCGGGGCTCAGGAAAAGGAAGCCAGTCCATGTTCGGGGTTGTGTCCCTGTGTGTGCCTCTGCCTCGGATGAGCAGACCCGGCTGTGGATGATGTTCCCTGTGGATATCTTTTATTCTGGTTCAGCTGCTGCTTTATTTGGGGTAAAATATGGGTTTGCCCGTAGAAAACAGTATTTTCTATGAATTCTATCTTTCTCTGCCCTATGAAGGGAAAACACTTCCATGGCTCATCAGAGAGTATTGTTTGGTAAATAATTCCTATTAGTAACCCAACCGGCATTCCAGGTGGGATAGTATGGCCCCCGTTAAAACACGAAACACTCTGTCCTCCTCTGCCTCTTCCTACTGCCCAGTTCCCAAGTGCTTTTTGTTTAGAGCTTGTGTGGCAATAGATATTTAAGGCAATAGCTGTGGATATTAACTGAATACATCGTGGAGTCAAGCTCCGAATGGATCCATTATCTTAAATCAAAAAGCCAGACTGTATTTTGGGTGTTGGTGGCTCTAGAGAATGTTACTCCACAGGGTCCTTCCTTCTTTCTTTTACCTTTTGTTGTAGTTACCTGTAATTTCCCTTGCTAGATATGTCCTGATGATGTTCTCACACAGGAGACTTCCATAGGACCCGAGGAGTGCCTGGAGCTGTGCCAGGAGGGATTTAGGATGGATTTTAGGGCAAGGTTCTTCCCCCAGAGGGTGCTGGGCACTGCCCAGGCTCCCCAGGGAATGGGCACAGAGCTCCAGGAGCTGCCAGGGATGCCCAGGCTGGGATTGTTGGGGGGGCTGGGCAGGGCTGGGCCTGGATGATCCATTGGGGTCCCTTCAGCTCAGGATATTCCATGACTCTGTGATAGTTTATATCTAAGTTGATACCAGATTCTCCTCTCTCTGTTAAAATTTCCCCCCTGCACCCCTAGAGCCGTGTCTGAGGTGTGGGAGGAGGAGCCTTGCCTGTCTCTGCATGCCCATTCCCAGCTGCAGGAATGGGATACCCACCTGTGGGTGCTGAGCAGGTGTCCTGACTGCATCCCAAGCACAGGTAGAGAAAGCAGCTGCATTTTCTGTTCCCTGAGCTCAGGCTGTGCAGCCATCGCTGTAAATCCCAGCAGGCTGAGGCAGCTCAGGCTGCGTGATCAGCCCTGGAGTGCCCTCCCAGATTCTGGCAGCCTGACAGGGGTCATGTTTCGTGCAGACGAGTTTCCGAACAGTTTCTCCAGTGTCTGAGGCTCAGGCTTCCCCGGAGCTGAGTGGGCTGTGCCCTGCACTTGCTGCTTCACAAACCACACTCCATTCTTTCAGCTCCTGCGTTCCCTCTGTGATATTCCACTGTCTTGTATTCCACATAAGATCCTTTGCAGAGTAGCTGTGTTTGCTTGATAATTTTCCTTTATGTCCTGGTTCTTAGATAAAGTAAGAATTGTGGTCTCAGAGCCATGACCTGCAGTGCCTGTCCTGTCTCCTCCTGCTGTTTGGTGGCCTTTCCTTAATGCCTCTAATCATGGAATTAGGATAGATTTGGATTCAGGAAAGAATGTGAATGTAGCAATGAAATATTTCTAAATCGTGACGTTGGATAGCCTTTTATGGTGTGTCTTTGTAGTGTAATCAGGGATTGTAATTTTAGCTTTTAGTAGGATAACACCAGGGAAAAGAGGAATAGAAGAATAAAGAACAAAAAAAGCTAAGGAAAGTAAAAACAATGGGTTGAGGAATGGGGAGATCAGTGGGGTGGAAGTTTTCTGTGAAAAAACCTTCCCTGTGAGGGTGAGCAGGCCCTGGCACAGGGTGCCCAGAGCAGCTGTGGCTGCCCCTGGATCCCTGGCAGTGCCCAAGGCCAGGTTGGACACTGGGACAGTGGGAGGTGTCCCTGCCATGGCACGGGTGACACAGGATGAGCTTTAGGACCCCTCCCAACTCAACCCATTCTGGGATTCTGGGATCAGGAATTACCAGCCACAAACATTTCCCTGTGCTGTGAGTACCGGAGCAGAATGAACCATCAGCAGATTGGTTTGGTTTGAGGGGCACCTTTCAGCTGGGGGTGGCTCAGAGTTCACCTGCTTGAAACCCAAAAGATGTGAGGGGTTTTGGTTTCTTTCTAGCACAAAGTAACCCAAGGGCTGCCTCAGCTGCTCTTGTGTGCTGGGAGCTTTGAGTGCTCGTTGCTGTTGTGTTGGACACGGTGCTGAACTTGGGATGCCCCCTCCACAGCAACTTGGTTTTGTTTTTACTTGCCAAGCATGAAATTGGGGGAGGGTGGTGAACAATCAGAAACGGGGTCCAGGCTGAGCTCTGGTGGTGAATGACTTGTGCACAGGAAACCACAGTGTGAGGTGCTAAAACCTCTGTGGGATCTGCGGCTCGAGGAGTTACCCTCTTTTAAAAGTGCACTTTGTATCATTTAAAAAGAATATACTCAATTGCACTGGTTATTTTTGGCTGGCATTGTCACTGTAAGCACATGCTGTGTTTTAATTGCAGATGGAAGGGTTTATAACTATATAATATATATATTATAAATGTTTGCCAGGCCCTTGTACAACAAACAGAAGCTGTGAGGGGTGGGAGGGCACTGATGGAGCTCTCTGTGGATCCACCTGTCTGGAATGAATCTTTCTCTCTGGAGCTCTGTGTGTGGCAGGGCTGGAAGTGCTCAGGTTCCTGACAGAGAAATTCCAGCTTTAGCTGCAGGAAAGCACTAATTACTGATAGTAATTAGAAACTAATCTTGCCTATGCAAACAGGGCATTGTCTGTCCCCTCCAGAGGATCAGCTTCTTGACCAGAATAGAAAACTTCTATTTAATAGAAATTAAATAATTTTGAGTGGGAAGAAATGAAGAGAGGTATCCTTGGGCATTACCAGGAAGAAAGGTTATCCTATTTTTGATGCAAAAAATTCATTTTTACAGCATTCACTTCATTGCAATCAGTCAAAACACAGAAAACTTAACTGACATAATACACCTATGGCTTGGTTTTCTCTTATCAAACTTACATGTGTTGGACATTATATTTTACTTTTTCATGTGGTGTTTGTAAGGTAATTGAATGAATTAGTGTCCAACTGGACATCTTTTCTGTGTGAACTTGCTTTTGAGCAAGTTGTGTGATAAAATTTGCGTTTGGAATTGTGAAATAATCACAAGTGTGTGACTCCTCAGCCTCTGCTGTGTTTCTCTTCCTCAGCAGTTTGCAATCCCCTTTCCCTGCATTGTCTCTCATGGCTGTGTGTGCCCACAGCTGGGAGAGATGACCTCTCCATCCCATGAGTTTGTAGGGGTAAGGTTTTGTGGGATGGCAGTCCTGGAAAATCAAGGGCCTGATGGTATATTCCATATTACAGGTAAATATACTGCTACTAATAATGTAGGTTAGCAAACCCTAATGACACCATTAAAATAATTCCACTGAAGACCTGTTGTCTCAAAAGTTGAGGTTTTCCTTTGTGTTTTGATCCTTTAGATTTCCATGGGGATTCTCTCCCCAATATATTTGAAGGATCTAGCCCTGGGCATGACTAATTGGCTGTAAATGACTGGACTGGGTTCAGCTCTGCACCATCTCAGGGTTCGTGTGCTCCATAGAAATGCACAGTTTGTAGGAAATAGTTATTAATACATTTTCAAAGTACACAGAACACCTGGATTGAAACCTGTGATTGCTGAAGGAGGGTTCCCATGGAGCCCTGGAATGGTTGGCACCTCTCTGCAGGACTCAGAACGAACCTCCTCTGGAGCACATGGAATTCTGTAAATATTTACTGCATTTAAATATTCCTGTGAAATAACCCAGAGTACCGGAGGGCAGGGATATCAGGAAGGAATTGTTCCCTGGGAGGGTGGGGAGGGGCTGGGATGGAATTCCCAGAGCAGCTGTGGCTGCCCCTGGATCCCTGGAATGTTCAGTTCCAGGTTGGACATTGGGGTTGGAGCAGCCTGGGACGGTGGGAGGTGTCCCTGCCATGGCAGGGGTGGCACTGGGTGGACTCTGAGGTCCCTCCCAGCCCAACCCAGTGTTAGAATCACTACTGGGAGTGGCAGTCCAGGATTTCCAAGCTCCCTCTGGGATCCTGCAGGGCTGCTGACACCCACGGCAGAGCTGCTTTGGGGAAACAGAACTTTTGGCCTTTTCTGACAGCACCTTTAGGTCTCTCTGTTTGAGTCCTTTGAAGCAGTGCATTGGAGCAATGTTTAAATGATGTCTGGTTGTGTGTTTGCAAAAATTCCCCCACCCATCTTGGGGGGAAGGAGAAGAGGCCTCTCTTGTTTTCTCCCTGGTGCTCCTCCTGCCAAGCACACACGGACTTTTTGTTCCTTGCCCTCCCAGCTGAACTGGGGAGATCCAACCTTGGCTGCTGGGCAGGGAATTCAGCTGTGTGTGTACAGCTAGTTGAGGCTGGGGAAAGGCAGCTGCACATTCAGCTTCCAAAGGTCAGGCAGTTTGGGAGGGTTCTCCATGCCAATCTTTATATTGTGGTACAATTTAACACCTCTACTTGTGTCTTGGAAACTTGCTGCTTGTATCTTAACTGTTCACAAGACTGATGTGAAAACTGAAGGTACAGTCGAGCCAATTTTGTGTTAATCACAAATTAAACACAGAACGATGTTAATCATCATGTCTTTGTGGTGATAAAGCCTTTTAGGCTAACTGTAAAAATACATTTTTTTTCATTTATATTACAATGTCAGATTCCCAGGAACCAGGTTATGGGCTGGATTGTGAACTGCAGTATTTAATGGTTTTTAAGTAAGTTTGGTTTTTTGGTAAGTGGCCTTCAGGTGTGGACAGATTCTGTGGGGATTCCTGTGCTTTTGGTGAGGAGGTGCAGCCAGGAGCTCAGTTACCCAGTGCAAGTTCTACTAACTTCATAAATCTTCAGGGTATTTTGGGGAAGTGCAGTTAATTCTTACAGAGCATCATAAAAGCTGACAATTTGAGAGCTGTGTTTTGTAACAAAATGCCAGTAATCTGGTCTTGTACCAAATGGGATGATGTAATCATTGAATTTCTTGAGCAAAAATCCTGACATTTTCCTTTGAGTCACATGTGAGCCCCAGCTGGATGAACTCATTTTTCTGGAGCTCTCAGACAGACAGGCTCCTGTGATTCTCAGGGCTGGGGTTGGTGTTTTGCCTGGACATTTGGTGTAATTTGATTTTTTAGAGGCAGCTCTCTGCCCTGCACCATCACCTGCCTGCAGCCATCCCCATTCTTACCTGCTCTTTTCTTCTCCCTTTTGTCCTGCATCTGTATTTCTTCATTTTCATGGTCTCTTGAGTTTCAGCATTGTCTGGAGGCTGGCAGGTGTTCTCTCCTTCTTACCCTTTGTATTTTGATCTTCATGGGTTTTGTTCTGTTGCTGATTGTAAGGGCCAATCCCAACCAGGAAAAACTTTGTAACTGGAACTGGGTTGTAAAGAGATCTGAAATACTTTAAAAATGTTCTTCCTTGTTAACACCTCTATTCTTCAGTGTGGGCTTGAATTGCAAACAACAGAATAAGCATCAAAGAGGAGAGGGCAGATTTTTTGTTGGAATAAAGTAGTGTGGCTTAGAGTTCCTGTAGGTGTCCAGGGAAGTACTCAATTTAAAAGCAGACGTGTAACAGGGCTTTCCCCTATTCTTTTCCAACTGCTCCTTATAGGTGTCTTTTATATATATACATAATCATTTTTTAAAAAGTTCTGGTTTGTAAAATTTCTATTCAGAGGAAGAGTTCAAAGCATAAAAGTGTTAAAATACGTTTTCACATAAGGTCATCTAAATCTACTTAAATTCGTGGCAGGACATTGTGGGTTTTTGAAGTGTATGAGGACAAAGTTTGGAAACAGCCATTATGGAACCTTTTCTGTGTTCTGCTGTTCTATTCTCATTTTATTTCAAACCACACTAATATAATGTGCTCATTAAAGAACAAAAACCTGCTATTTAACATAATACATGGTTTTTAAGAAATGGGTCCAAAACCTAGTTTTTGTGGATATTTGCTGCTGAGAAATGAGGAAGTGTTGTCAAATAATGATGACATAGCCAGAGGAAGAAGGCAAATGCCTTCAGTTCATTTTTTGGGTGGGGATGCTGTGTGGGCATTACTGATCAGCTCCAGCTGCCTGTGCTCAGGAGCCTCCGGCTTCATTGGGATCAGGGAATCTGTCTCAGGGTTGGAAATTCCCATGGGCCCAGAGCCCTTCAGATGGCTTTGGTGGGACAAATTCAAGCCAAAATTTCCTTTATATATATATATAGAAAGTAACAGTATATCTCTGTAAGCTCAATTTTTAAGACTCAAATTTAGTTTCCATATTTAATTTTAAAATAATTGTATTAATGTTGGATGTTTGGCTTGTGGAGATCCGTGATTGACATGGGACTGAACCAGAAGGATCCTTCTGTTTGTGCTTCCTGCCCTACGTGCTGACAGGAAGCTGAGGTGTTATCCATGCTCACAATGTGCTTCCTTATGTCAGCTGTTATCACAATAATCTGAATGGAAATGAAGCTTGTGCAGCGTTTTCACTTTACCAGCTCCATGCTTTTTTTAGGTGTTTAGTCATCCTTTTTGCAGAGTCAGAAGTTAATGATGACCCATAAATCCCAGAGCTCTGCTCTTGTGACACAGGAATAGGAAGTTCTCCAGCTGCAGTCTGGCAGGGATTGCTTGGTGCTGCTCTTTCAGCTCAGCAGCTAAATCTGGGGACATTGCTTCCAACTCCTGCTGTCTGTGGATGATGCAAGGAGAACAATTTTGCTTTGTGAGGAGGGAAAAAGCTGCATCCTTTAGAGTCAAGTGCTCTCAAGGTTACTCTGAGCTGCTGACAAATGCTATTGTATGGCTCAAAAAATCACTTTATCTGTATTAACTACTGGAGATCTTTAACTCAAAGAGTTTTAGAATTTAAAACCAAACCCCTGAGTGCCTCTCCATGAACATGTGGTGCCCATTCCTCTCCTCTCTGGTGAGCAAGGACAGCACCCAGGGAGAGGTTGGAGCTGTGCCAGGAGGGATTTAGGATGGATTTTAGGGCAAGGTTCTTCCCCCAGAGGGTGCTGGGCACTGCCCAGGCTCCCCAGGGAATGGGCACAGAGCTCCAGGAGCTGCCAGGGATGCCCAGGCTGGGATTGTTGGGGGGGCTGGGCAGGGCAGGGTGGGACTGGGTGATCCCTGGGGGTCCCTTCAGCTCAGGATATTCTGAGGTTCTGTGATTTTTAGGAATTCTGGCGAAGTTTTCTGTTGATCACACTTTTCATTTAAATGCAGTCTTTGTACAGCAAAATGTGATGTGGGATCTCTGGGCCTTTAGACAACACCATTCCACGGAATCCCCAAATCCCAGAGTTTGGAAAAGCCCTCCCAGCCCAGGCAGTCCCAGCTGTGCCCCAGTCCCACCTTGTCCCCAGCCCAGAGCACTGAGTGCCACCTCCAGGTGCCACCTCCAGGGCTGGGCACTCCAAAGCTCCCTGGGCAGCCCCTCCAGTGCTGATGTGTCTGGTTTTGGTCAAGCTCTTGAGGTTTCAGTTGGAGAATTCAGAATTTCTCAGGCGAGCTGGTGGGATCTGAGCTGGTTTCACTCTGCTCCTGCTTGTCTCTTGTGACAGACTTTGGAGTCCTTGCTCAGAGAGGAGGAGGAGGAGGAGAACTGAAAAGAGTAGGGCTATGCAGGATTGCTTTTTCCTTGCTGGGCTTGCTTGGAGGCAGGGCAAGAACTGGAGCTCTGACCTTTTGGTGCTTGGCTCACAGAGCTGAGCGTGTTCCAGGGCTGACATGTTAGCTGGAAGCTGAGCCTCACAGGAACCCTCTGCTCAGTTGCACTTAGTGTTGGGTGGGCTCTGCTGATGGCTCAGTAATAAACCCTGTGCCTGTTGTGCCTTGGGGGGGGTTAAGGACTTTTGTGGAAGTAAAAGGCAGGGAGGATTTTTTGATGGGTGATAAAGTTGCTGCAATCAGGGATCATATGAAGCAGCAGAAATAATGTTGCATTTTTTTCCTGCTCTCTGTGCTTCAGCCAGGAAAATGTTACTCTGGAAAATGTAGCTCCAAGGAAATGAGGCTGTCCTGCTGGAGTTGCTCAATTCCTAGAGTTTCTAGAATCTGTCCTGGTAATGCCAAGTTCCGGCTTTCCCTGGATTACCTTGATGCAATCCTGGATTAAACTGCCTGGGGTTTGTTAGGGAAAGCAAAGCACAAGCTAGTTTTTTTTGTTGTTTTTTTTTTTTTTTTTTTGGGGAGCAGGACAGCAGCTGCATGTGTGCAGGGAATATAATCATGCTGAATCTCTTCAATTGTTATGTTAAAATAAGACATTCTGCTTGGGAAGTTCAAACCAGTGACAGAAATTGAGTTTGTGTTTAAAACACCTCCTTCAAAATCCTGCCAGCATTATGAATGAAAGATGCTGACTCAGTCCAGCTTTGTGCACTGAAATGAGACCCAGGGAACTTGAGCACTGAAATTCTGGTGACACTTCATTTCCTTTTGTGGGCAGGTTTACTGTGCTTTACTATCCTTTCCCAGCTTCAGAAGGGAGAAATGAAAAAAAAAAACAGGGAAAGGGAGAAATAAATAAATTCTTATTAAACAAAAGTTCCTTAAATCCTCCCTAGAGATCGTTGTTTGCAATTCCTCTCCATCTGAGATAACTTTTAATGGGAGAGGTTTGGAAAGGCAGTAAGTACAAGGGCTAGCAAAGGACAGAAGGCTGCAGGTGGCCTGGATACACCAGGGTGCAGCTCCCCGGGCTGGCTTTGCTCTGATGGATGAGTTTAATGTGGCACCAGCAGTGTCTGGTTCTGTACCAGCCGTGGGTAAGGGGCAGCCCTGGCTTTTCTGGCAGTCCCTGAGTGGGCTGGGAGGGACCTCAGAGCCCACCCAGAGCCACCCCTGGCATGGCAGGGACACCTCCCACTGTCCCAGTGTCCAACCTGGCCTTGGGCACTGCCAGGGATCCAGGGGCAGCCACAGCTGCTCTGGGCACCCTGTGCCAAGGCTCTGGGTGTTTGTTCTGGAGCTGACATCCCCATGAGGAGCCAGGCTCTGCAGCTGGGGAGGGGAGCTGGGAAAGGACCTGGGGAGCAGAACTAAGCACAGGAGAGAAATGGAATCCATCTCAGCTGAGGCACTTCTCAGTCCCTGGAGGGGCATGGAGGGACAGCACACAGGGAATGGCTCCCACGGCCAGAGGGCAGGGCTGGATGGGATCTTGGGAATCAGGAATTGTTCCCTGGCAGGGTGGGCAGGCCCTGGCACAGGGTGCCCAGAGCAGCTGTGGCTGCCCCTGGATCCCTGGCAGTGCCCAAGGCCAGCTTGGACATTGGGGCTGGAGCAGCCTGGGGCAGTGGATGAGCTTTAAGTTCCCTTTCAACCCAGACCATCCTGGGATTTGGAACATTCACCTGTAGAGTTCTGTTGTTATCCCTCTACATTATTGTGAAACCAAGTGAATACATTCTACCAATAATTCCATCTTGCATTAGCTTGGCTCTGTCTCTCATTAAAGATTAAAAACTTTGTTCTGTGGAGATTTAAATAGAAACAAAGCCTTGTTGTGATAGAAGGAAGCAGAGCTGTTACCTAGTTAGGTGCTTTCTACCTTTCTTTTGATTTGTAGATCTCTAAAATAAGCATTCTGAGGATGTGCACTTGGGCTGATGTACATGGACCTAATATTAGACTTGATTTTCCTTATTTTTACAAGTTACCTGGAGGTTTCCTGTTTAGAGTTTGAGCTAGGGGGAAGCACACATGTAAATTCTCAGTGTGTCTCATTCTTGTTTTGTTGAGAAAAATGCTTCAGTTGAGGTCCTTGTTGGCCTGCAGGAGGGAGGTTGGATCTTTTTATGGTTCTGCACATCAGGAAACCTAGAGCAGAATGGCTTCATCTACACATGGTGAGAACCAGATCACTGCATTGTCCTGAGAGCTTGCNCTCCTGGGGCTCCAGCCCCTTCCCCAGCTCCGTTCCCTGCCCTGGACACGCTCCAGCCCCTCCAGAGCTCTCCTGCTGTGGTTCATGTGCAGGTGCCACTCATGTGTTATGTGCCTGCTTCACCTCCCCAGAGTATTCCCTGATAAACTCTTCCAAGGGACATGGAAATATTAGTGAAGTTGGCCTGTTGGTGGGAGGAGTGTAACCAGTGTGGAAACGTCTCATGGAAATGCTGTTCCAGAGGAGAGAGGCTGCTGGAGTGGTGTCCTGGCAGAGTAACAAAGGGTGCACACCTGGCTCTGGCTGTTTACCTGCTCCTGCTTATCAGATTTGTTTTAAACTGCCTGACTTCTATACAGAACTCAGATTTACGCCGTGTTTTGAATCACAGCACTGAACAGAATTTTCTCCTCCCACTAGGAATAGGCTAAATTTGTTGGGAAAGTATTTGGCATTTGTATCCAATTTGTTCTGTTTGAAAAATATCTCCACAGCTGGTTGCTATAGAATCATTCTGTTCCTTCCAGATTCAATGTTTAGTGTTGGATACAGTGGGGAAGTTTTTGGCAAGGTAACTGAAAAAAAAAGTGTGAAGTTTTGTCCCTGGGGATGGTGCTGGCTTGGTGCCTCCTTGCAGGACTCCTTTATTCCTGGTTTTCAATGGCTGGCAGGAACAGTGCTGGTGGATCTCTGACCTCTGGCACTGTGCATCTGGTTACTCATATTTTTGGCTAGGCTGTTACATTTTAATGTTATGGCTCATTTTTTTTCCCTCTTAGATCTCTGTATATCTGTTCAGTCTGTCCAGTCTAGGGAGAAGCATTTAAAAAATGAGGTTTGTCTGAGTTCGTTATGGGTCTCAAACACTGAACTTTGCATTGAAACCAAATTAAATCTCACTTGCAACTGTGAGATGCTGCTTTGGAACATCTATGATTCCCCCTCAAGCTTTTTGGGTTTTTTTCTGTGTGGTGTGTGTTTGTTTTTTTTCATAATGCTTCATTCACACGTTATTTCTGTATGTTACTGAGGCTTGATACTCTGCAACTGCTGCTTTCCAAAGCAGATCAATTCTTCTGTCACACGGAGTGTTTTGCAGGGTTCCATTGAATTCCCGTGTGCAGTCCCCTGGAATATCAAATCTGAAGATTTTGCCTACCTAATCAAAGCTTTTTTAGTATTTAGGGAAACCAGGGTGTGGGCAGGGTGCTTCATGCTCTTCCTGCTGTATCCCTGCAGGATTTATTAGCAATGTTCTCTCCAGGGTTTGGGGGGAGCCACGTGTGGTGCTTGCCTGTTCGGGCAGGTGTGTTTGGATGTGTCTTTATATTCTGCATGTTTTATTTAGAAGTGGTCTAACAGCTTCCTGAACTGTCAGCAAGGAAATGAATTTCAAAGAAAGACTCACAGAAGACTCTTCACATTTTGAAGTAGGTGAGCAAAACACAAAACTTAGTCCTCTGTGTGGCCTAATGTGGGCTGCTGGCACAGGGTGCCCAGAGCAGCTGTGGCTGCCCCTGGATCCCTGGCAGTGCCCAAGGCCAGGTTGGACACTGGGACAGTGGGAGGTGTCCCTGCCATGGCAGGGCTGGGATGGGATGAGCTTTAGGATCCCTCCCAACCCAAACCTTCTGGAATTCCTTGATTTCTGGCTTCAGCTCTGCCGTGCCAATCTGTGTTTCAGGAAGATTTGTCTCCCTTTTCCCTGGTGGTTCTTGGGTGTCTCCCCAGTGTTCTCTGCCAGGTTCTAGTGCACATTGCCCCATGGTTTTGCATTTCCTCCTCAGCCTGCAGGATTTGCTCTGTCACCCAGATTCTTTGTCTCATTCCAGCCTGATTCTCCCAGATGGTACCTCCAGTTCCTGCAGGGCTTTAAAATTGCTCTGACACTGTCCTGGCTGCTGGCAGCCAGGATTTGGGAGGCCCCTGCAAGCCCTCGTTTGGGGCTCTGAAACAGGAACCTTTCAGAAGGCTGAGGCAATGATCTCAGGATTGGAAGATGCTGATTTTTCTGCTGGGTCCAATTCAAGAATCTTTCTCCTTTGTTCATTTCCTGAAGGAACAGGAGGTGCTGCTTGGGTTTTATTTCCCTTTTCTTCTTACTCCTCAAGCATTCCAATTCCCAGCTGTCCAAGCAGTGATTAAAAGAGCCATAGACAAACAGAAACCCCAGTATTTGTGTTATTCCTTCATTTGTCCTCATTTCAATACCAAGAGTTGAAACAATTAGTAAGATTCTTCAGCAGGGTTGGAAGCCATGAGCTGTTGCCATATAGAGCTTCTGCAGCTTGAAAGTTGTCATGGATAATATTTGCTGGAGAACTACAAATAAAAAGGGAAAAGAACAGAAGTGTGTGAGTAAATGGCCTCTTCAGTGTAGAGTGTGAGGGCATCTCTTGCTGGGGGACTTAACTGAGGATTATTTCCTCAGCTGCTGCTGTTTTCTCCTTTAAACATATCAAGTGGCTTTTTTTTTTACTGGATTTTTTTTATTTTCTTATGTAATTTGGGGTTTCCTGCTTGGAAGTTGCACCAGTCCAGCTGAACATTTGGAGGAGTTCTGAGTGCTTGGGTTCTCAAACTGTCAGCAGCAGCATTTAATCAGGTGAGAACTGAGGCGTGTTCATGTAGTTTTATCCCTACGGGTACTTAATTATTCATTTCAGTGAGAAAGCAAAGTGGATTTGATGTAATAAGTGCTCCATGGGGCCTGGTCTGGCTGGTCACAGCTTGGGAACTGAGCACATCACCTGGAAAATGCTGTGGATCATCCTTGGCATGTTCAGTGCCTCTGTTGGTTCTGCATTAGGAAAGTACAAAGTGCTGCAGTGAGGCTGGGACAACCCTGGGATGAATCCAGGCTGGGATGAGCAGATGGAGCAGCCCTGGGAGAGCTGGACCTGCCCCAGCCCAGAGCCCCCTGTGCCCAGTGTGGGATCAGGAAAGGGATTGGGATTGTGTCCCTGTGTCCCCTCAGGTGTGAGCCCACCTGCAGAGCTGCCCCAGCCCTGTCCCAGCACAGGGAGGAGCTGGAGCTGCTGCAGAGAGCCCAGAGGAGGCAGCAGGATGAGCAGAGGGATGGAGCAGCTCTGCTGGGAGGAAAGGCTGGCACAGCTGGGATTGTTCAGCCTGGACAGGAGAAGCTTTGGGGTGAGCTCAGTGTGGCCTTGCAGGGCCTGAAGGAGCTGCAGGAAACATGGAGAGAGACAATTCCCAAGGCATGGAGAGACAGCACACAGGGAATGGCTTCAAACTGAAAGATTACAGATTTAGATCAGATATTAGGAAAAAATTCCTCACTGTGAGGGTGGGCAGGCCCTGGCACAGGGTGCCCAGAGCAGCTGTGGCTGCCCCTGGATCCCTGGCAGTGCCCAAGGCCAGCCTGGACATTGGGACAGTGGGAGGTGTCCCTGCCATGGCACTGGATGAGCTGAAGGTCCTTTCCAAACCATTCTCTTGTTCTATATATTCATTTTCCTGGTGTAAATGGTGGTTGAGTGTTATTACCCTTTCCTTTCCCCAAAGGGGGGCAAGTTACTTTTGAGGCAAAAGTTCAGATTCTTTCCTCTGTGAGTAGCCAACTCTCCACCCCAGCGAGTTCATTTTGGGTTTTCTCTTCACTTCAAGCACCAGTAAACACTTGTGGTACTGTTCAGGAGAATTGACAACTTCACTGCTGATTTTGAGAAAGGAGTTTTTGACCGATGAAGGTTTGACTGTAAGTGCTTCAGTATAGGGTGGTTTTGAATAGTTGATATATTGACAGCTTAATTTCTCCTGTGAAATGTCTTTAGGTTCCACTTCTGCAGCCAAGTGACTGCCATAAACTCTTACTTGCTGCTTCAGCAGGTAATGATTGATGAAGTTGTGGATTCATCATTAGAATGCCAATTTTCATTTTGAGGTCTCATCTCAGAAGGTAAATACTCAGAAATGTATTTTTAGCGTGCAGAGTTTATTTTGGAGATGTTGGCAGTTGCCAGCCCGTGGAGAATGCTGTGCTGGAGCCAGGAGCAGAGCTGAGCAGTTCCTGCTGACTGCAGGGCCAGCTGGGACAGCCTCTGCTCCTCACTCTGCCTCCCCAGCTGGCCCCAGGCCCTGTGGCCATTGCTCTGGTGCTGCAGCAAGTGGCCCTCGAGCCATCTCCTGGTGGAGTCACAAGACTGCTGCCAAGGCAATTGCCCTGATTTTTAACAAGCCAGGTGGAGAAATAAAGGAGTCCTGATCACAGGCAGGGGTGACAGCACCTTCCGAGTGACAACAGCTTCTGAAACCACCTGGATGAGTTGGGATCGTCAGGTTTAATCTACTGCTGCAAGTATGAGCTATGAATTGTGCAGCTTGTTCCTGCTGTGCTATAAATTGTACAAACCTTTCATATCTGTCATTGTCAGGCACTGATCTCTGCTCCCTGTGAGCAGGGACAGGGCCTGAGGGAACAGCTCGAGCTGGCTCAGGGAGGTCTGGGCTCGAGATCAGGAAAAGGTTCTCTCAAAGCTGCTGTCAAGGCAAGTCAGACCCTAAAGGAAACTTCTGTCTCCAGATCATTGTTCTGTGGTGGGTGTAGCACCATCCTCTGAGCAGGTTTGATCTCTGCCCAGAGGTGTGAACCTAGCAGAGCTCAGTCTTTGGGAGGTTTGACTGGGGTGCTGTAAGAGCTGTGGGAGTTGGGGGGAGGAAAGAGATGGGTTATGTTTACACCATGGAGTTGCTGCATCTTGCCCTTCTTGCTCTTCATCATTCCTTGGCCCTCCTCTCCCTGACTTCTCTTTATGATGTTTCATCTCTTCACTGCCTTTTTTCTCTCCCTGCCTTTGCTGAGGAAGCATCCTGGCTTGGATCAGCTCCGGTGTGTCCAGCAGGAGCAGGGCAGGGATTGTCCCTCTGTGCTGGCACTGGGAGACCCTCGAGGGCTGTGTCCAGTTGTGGCTCCTGCAGGAGAGCCCTGGAGGGGCTGGAGCGTGTCCAGGGCAGGGAACGGAGCTGGGGAAGGGGCTGGAGCCCCAGGAGGGGCTGAGGGAGCTGGGAAGGGGCTCAGGCTGGAGAAAAGGAGGCTCAGGGGGGACCTTGTGGCTCTGCACAAGTCCCTGCCAGGAGGGGCAGGGAGGGGGGGTCGGGCTCTGCTCCAGGGAACAGGGACAGGAGGAGAGGGAACGGCCTCAGGCTGGGCCAGGGCAGGCTCAGCTTGGACAGCAGCAGGAATTTCCCCATGGAAAGGCTGCTCAGGCCTTGGCAGGGGCTGCCCAGGGAGCTTTGGAGTGCCCAGCCCTGGAGGTGGCACCTGGAGGTGGCACTCAGTGCTCTGGGCTGGGGACAAGGTGGGCATGGGGCACAGCTGGGACTGCCTGGGCTGGGAGGGCTTTTCCAGCCTCAGGGATTTGGGATTCTCTCTTGAGGATGCAGAGTTCAGGGTGGGTCTGTAGGAACCAGCACACAGCCTCAGTAGGATCAGGCTGTGCCATCCCAGGAGAACAATTTGTGGGTGTACTTGGGCACTGATTATCAGTCAGCATGTTAAAAACTTGCAAATGTGAGGTTTTAAGGAGGAGGTTTGTTTTCACAGCTGCCTTGGCTTTCTTCTTGAATCAAACTTGAAAGGTTTTTTAGGTCTATTATGTTGGGAAATCAGCATCATGTTACAATTTTGCAATTGGATTTTTTTTCCAGTCCAAGGTTGCCCCACAACCTTGTAGCAAATTTTCCTGATTACAGGGAACTGCAAACCAGTCGACTTTTGAAGTACCCACAGGGGAGAAATTTGTGAGCTACAGTAAACAAACCTCTCCATGCCACAGATTTGTGACTTACAGTAAATAAACCATTAGCACTAACAACAGCCTTAATGTTCTTATCCTCTTGCAGGAAAGGAATTTTTATCCTGGAAAGACATATTAAAGCATTACAGGACAGGAAAATGACTCTTTGCAGTTTTATTAACTGTCCAGACTTCCTGGGTCATTTAGAGAAGGACCATAACAAAATTTTCCAGAGCCAGCATGGAACATGCCTGTGTTCCTGGTGCCTCCCCCACAACCTGCATCCTTCAGAGCAGCTCCAAATTCTTGTGTAGTGAGGATGAGCATCTCTTCCTGCACTGTTTGACTCTTTTATTTTTTTTTTTTAAAAGACCCTGTCTTCCATATCTAGATTTTTCCTTGGAGTAGGTGGTTTTGTGTGTGTCTCCTTGCTCTCTCCTGCATGGCCTGAAGTGATTCCCAGAAATTCAGAGTAGCTGGGACTTGGTGACACTTGGAGCAATCCTGTGGCTCCCTCAGTGGCTCAGTGGTGCTGCTGTGGGGCAGAGCTGGAGCTGAAATCTGCCTGTTCTCCCAAGAAACTCTTGCCTTGACCTGTGGCTTTGTGTAGAGACAAACCAGAACCTCACTCTCTGTTTGCTTTGGGGGAAATCTTGTTCCATAATTCCTCACCCCGCAAGTCCAGTGAATTACATGGGAAGTCTTCCCTTGTTTTGTGTCTCTTTTGCTCATTTCTTTGCTGTCTGAACTTGTCATTACCACTGGTAATGCATCCAGCAGGGTTATTCCTGCCCTTGTATCTCAGCATTAGAAGAGGGCCAGGTTGGATGGGATACTGGGGAGAAATCCTTGTGTGTGAGGGTGGGCAGGCCCTGGCTGCCCCTGGATCCCTGGCAGTGCCCAAGGCCAGCTTGGACATTGGGACAGTGGGAGGTGTCCCTGCCCAGGTACAATGGGATGAGCTTTAGGATCCCTCTCCACCCAAAACATTCAGTGATTCCTTTACCCCTAGCTAAGGGTTGAAAATCTTCCAGTTGTTGTTGAGATGTAGGAGCCTGGTTTATGTGGAGCTGGTGGGAAAGCACAGTTGTCATCTGGAAAGAAAACTTGGCACATGCCCTTCACAACTTTTCTTGTGCCATTTGAATGTACTTGCAGTCAATTAGTAATTATTTAATATAGAGAAAGGATTTTTAAGTTGGATTGTGCCTTTTAAAATGGATGTGTATATTTACATGTGTTCTATATGTATCTACAGTTTGCATTTTATCTTGCAAACTGTTTTTTCTTTCCCATTGCATGTGTCACTTGCCTGGTTTTGTGGTCACACCTGGGATGGTTTTTTGCTCTTGTGTCAGAACTGGTTCTAGGCATTTTGAAGGGAATTGATCTCATGGAACAGGAAACCCTCGCTTTGGGATGTTCTCTGTCTTGTGCAGTGAAGCCCTTTTTGCTTCATTTCCCTAGGGTGTGCTTAAGGGTATTTTAAATAGGAGGCAGGAGCTGTAGCAATGGAACTTTACCGTGTTGAATTCCTTGTTTAGGCTTTATGCAGCCTCTGCATGCTTGACAGTGTGAGACAGTCCCTGAGCCTCCCTGTGAGCTGATGCCTGTTCAGCCCCTCTGCAGTGTAAGGAAATCCCTTGATTTTACAAATCAAGGGCTTGTGACAAACAGCCCAAGAAGTTTCACTGGCTGTTCCTCCAATATTTGCATTTCTTCCCTATAAAGCTGCTGGTTCTTATCTTCTGGACACTTTCTTTTCTTTCTTCTCCACTTGATATCAACCAGTATTGGAGCAGCAAGGCTAAGTGTGACCAGAAGGAAGGTGAATGACACAAAGCCTGCTCTGAACGCCACAATTAAAATGTATTCATGCATCTGAAGAGCTTCTGTGTCCTGAAGAAGCTGAGAAGACAGAGCTTGGAAGAAATTCAGAGTCAAATGTCCTTGGGTGGGAGACAGGAGCTGCCTCAGGCAGTGGTGATGTGGGCTGACACAGCTCCTGAGATGCTGATAAGACCTGAAGAATTCTATTCAACGACTGGTTTGAAAATCTGCTTCCCAGATCTGCACCAGCAGAGCCCTGCACTTATGTAACTGGGAGAGCTGAGGAGAGCAGCTGCTTGCAGGGGACAGAGTGACCTCCACCAGCCCTTCAGGGGACAGAGCCTTTATTTCATCACCAGCTGGAGCCTCTCCCTGCCCTGCCAGACCTTTTATCTGCTGGGTTTGCCTCGGAGGAGGGGAAAGGGAATGGAGTGCACATCCTGAACTCCCTGACTCAACACTTGTGCTGACTCAGGGCTTTGTGTTCCTTCTACCCTTCCCCCAGCAGAGCTGTTACTCAGTGGCAGAGGTGGAGAAGCTGAAGTGAAACAACTCAAGAATAGCCGATTTTCTTTTTTTTTTCCATTGTCCCCATTTCAAAGGATCGGCTCTAAAGTTGAGACAAGCACGTGGATTTTCAGCATAGCTCTATGGGATCAGGTCAGGCCTACAAGTGATTAAATCTTGGGCTGGAAGGCACCACTGCTGTCTAAGCCAGACTTAACAGCTCTGACCTATTCCTTTGGCTGCTCTAATTCCTTTAAAAACATCAAGCTGGATTGAAATGTGGGAGTTCCTGCAGAGCTGTCATGGCCATCTCTGGGAAAGGGAGGGCAGAAGTTTATCAGCCACTTCCCAGAATATTTCCATGATCTTCTTGACTTGGATGTGCTGCAGCAGGGTCCCCCTCGCTACAGGAGGTGGCCCAGGGTGGAATGGGTGTGAGAGTTGATGCAGGAATGAGGAAAGGATAATCTGAAAAGGCCACGGAATTATTTATTCTCTAACAATTCTCAGGAATTGTTCCCTGGCAGTGCCCAGAGCAGCTGTGGCTGCCCCTGGATCCCAGGCAGTGCCCAAGGCCAGGTTGGACAGTGGGGTTGGAGCAGCCTGGGACAGTGGGAGGTGTCCCTGCCATGGCAGGGGTGCCACTGGATGGGCTTTGAGATCCCTTCCAACCCAAACCATTCCATTATTCTTTGATTATTCATAGTTTGCATTAATAATATTACTACCACCACAGATTTTGTTGCTAGACAGAGAGAATTTGCAGAGGCAGTAAAAAAGGAACGAGGTTGGTTGTGGTGAGGACTGGGGAGATCAGAAATGTGGGAAGGGGAAAATGCCCCCAGCAGTGATCCAGGGCTGCACTGGGCTTTCAGAGCAGCTCTGCTCTGCTCTCTGAAAGCTGCAGTTAAAGGGTTAGGGGTGGCCAGGTTAAAGGTGTGATGTGACTGCCAGACTCCTCTTAGAATAATGTCCTCCCATGAAATTAGGATAAAACTGGCACTGAGGGGTTACAGAGCTCAGACTCAGCCAAGGCTGGACTCCAGGCTTGGGTCACTGTTCTCTTGTGTTCCAAGTCTGTCCTGAGTGCCATTGCTTAGGGATCCTCGAGTCATGGACACAGCTGGATGGACAGCTTGGAAATAAAACAGGACTGTCTTCAGATTATGGGATGGAAATACCAGAACCCATCTGCTTTATCTGCTTCTCTTGGTATTCATGGAGTCACCTGATGGCTGAGGTTGGGAGGGACCACAGTGGTCACCTGGTGTCACCTCTGGGTCACAGGACTGTGGATATTCTGGAATATCCCCAGGGAGGAGACTCCAGCCCCTCTCTGGTCCCTGCCCAGGACAGAAGTTGTGCCTCCTGTGCAGGGGGAATTGCTGAGCTCAGCCCCTGGACAATGGGACAATGTGATGGAGCAGAGCCTGGGACTGCTCTGCCCCTCCCTGCACACAGGGACAGACAGGCAGGGATGGACAGACAGGGACACCAGGGCTGAGGGCTCCTCTCTAGGCTGAGCAGCCCCAGCTCCCTCAGCCTCCCCTGGGCACAGAGATGCTCCAGGCCCTTCCTCCTCTCTGCTGGGTCTGCTCTGGGAGCTCCAGATCTGTTAGACAAAACAGATTTGGAGATCCAAGGGCACACAACACTCACATCCAGCAGGGATATCCTACATTTTCTTGTCCTGCTTTCCAGATCATTCTTGAAGTGAATGTCAGGCTGCTGTGAAGGGTTGTTGTAGGTGTGCAAGTATTCCCAACTTCCTAATGCTTGTCTTTCAGATTTCAGGGTTCAGTATTTGTTTTGAAGGAGGAAGAGTCAGAAATTGCCCTCTCCCATTGTGTTGATGAGGGTTTTTAACACCAAACAAACAAAATGAGCAAACAGGTCACTGCTGCACCTGTGTGAGTAAGGGCAACTTTTAAAAAATCAACAAATTGCAGCACCAAGAAACAACTGGAATTCCTGCTTTACAGGGTCTAGTGGTTCTGAATGAAGCCAATAACTATTAAATTGAAAATAAAACAAGATACTTATTTTATTTCTTATTAAGGGGTATAGAAACAGTTGAGTGATGTGCTGGCTTTTCATTGTGTTAAAGCTTTTAAAATAAGAGTCAGTCACCTCTTGAAAAGGGTGCTGTGATCCAGTCACAGTTCAGTTGGGACTGGAGTTACTGGGTGTGAGAGATCCCCAAATCCCAGAGTTTGGAAAAGCCCTCCCAGCCCAGGCAGTCCCAGCTGTGCCCCATGCCCACCTTGTCCCCAGCCCAGAGCACTGAGTGCCACCTCCAGGTGCCACCTCCAGGGCTGGGCACTCCAAAGCTCCCTGGGCAGCCCCTGCCAAGGCCTGAGCAGCCTTTCCATGGGGAAATTCCTGCTGCTGTCCAAGCTGAGCCTGCCCTGGCCCAGCCTGAGGCCGTTCCCTCTCCTCCTGTCCCTGTTCCCTGGAGCAGAGCCCGACCCCCCCTCCCTGCCCCTCCTGTCAGATGATCTTTAAGGTTCCCTCCCAAGCCATTCCATGATTCTGGAATACAGAAGTGACTTCTCAGCAGTTTGATCATTGCCACAGGTGTTGAAAACCATCTGCAGTGGGGAGGTGCTTTGTTAATCTCTTCTGGGTGCTTGGTACAAAACAGAAGAAATGGCAGGACTTGACATTTGAGAAGGTTTTTACTTTCCCAGTCATTCCTAGAAGAAACAGAAACCCTGGAAAGTTTTGCAAAGTGGAGACTGAGTTAGAATCTAATCTCCAAAGAGCAATGATCAGAATTCCCTGAATGTATCAAAATGCTTTTGTTTTCCAGCATGGATCTAAAATTACCAGGCTTTGCTAAAACTGAGTCCCTTGCCTGATCCTGGTCTAGAGACTTTCCCATGGAACATCTGCAGACTCCAGAATGCTGTCAGCCTGGGACACTCGTGTGTGGTGTCCTGCTTGGGGGGATTCTGTTGTCATTTGGAATTCTTGGAGGATGTGGGGACTTTATCTGGTTGGATTTGTCTCTTTTTTTTGGTTTTTTTTTTCCTGTAGGAGGAGGAAGGTGACTGATAAGTGGTCTCAGGAATTAACTTTGGCATTCAGATCAAAAATTATCTCATGAGGAATTGTTTAGGAATAGAAATGCTGTGTTGCATTTTAGGGAAAACAAAAATAAGATCTTTTTTGTGTGAAACGTGTCTGTGTAAAGACACACAGGACTGAAATAGCTCAATTATTCTTAATTTCTACCTCCTGTGGCTTTATTGCAGTTTTCTCTGTAGACATGGCCTCAGCAGAGCACAGATAACTTTAAATAGAAACTCTGATAAACCACTGGGCCATGTTTTTTAAATCCATACACTGTGAAAGGAATTTTCATTTGTGCCTGATCCTTGTGAATAAATTTTTACTGGAGTTATTTTCAACCTGCTCATTTTTTCAAGGTAAAAGCTTTAAAATCAGTACTTAAATTTAGATATGATCTGGGACTTTATATATACAGAGTGGTTCTCTATATGGTTCAGTTTTACCTTTATGTGAATAACTTTTAGGGTTGGGTTATATATATTTATATGTATATATATATATATATATAAACACTGCTTGTGTCTAGAGTATTGATTTATGAGAAGAAATAATTTGGAGTGAGGATGAAGAATTGAAGTATTTGTGAGCTTAGCTCAGCAGTGTGAGGTGGAAGAGAGAGCCCTGAGCTGAGCTGGGCCTTGTCTCCCTCACTCACAGCAAATGTTTCTCCTTAGTGTCTCTGAAGATAATTGTACAGGTGACAGAGTTCAGGTTGTATAGAAATATATATTGTAAATATAATGTATCTTTTATGTATTTTTATGCATCATATATATTAATATGAAAGTGGTGCTGTTGGAATGCCTGGTTCCTGGTGTTTGTTGTAATTTTCCATCCCTGTGCCAGGGGACATCTCATCCCCGGGTCAGGCACAGGGAAAGGCTCCTTGTGCTCTGAATTCATGGGAAATGAACGTGGGGAGGTCGTGGAGTTTCCTCTGGTGGAAAAAGGTCCCTGTCCATGGCACTGGATGGGCTCTAAGGTCCCTCCCAATCCAAACAATTCCATGATTCTGTGATTTCACTCCCAGGTTTTTGGGCTTTCCCCCTCCCAGGTGACACAGAGGTCAAGCCCCGGAGCCCAGGAGATGTTCAGTGCAACTGGAGCAGCTCTCACAACCAGGGGCCTTTCTGCCTGCCCTGGACAGCTCAGGCTGGGGGAAATCACAGAGAGCAGCTGTGGAACGCTCCTGGGGGCATTTCAAATCATTGATCTCCCGGAATGTCATTGATCTGTCCCTGCTCTCCCTGACCTGGGAACAGCAGCAGCTCCAGTGCCCCGCAGACCTGACAGGGGGAGAGGGAACGGCCTCAGGCTGGGCCAGGGCAGGCTCAGCTTGGACAGCAGCAGGAATTTCCCCATGGAAAGGCTGCTCAGGCCTTGGCAGGGGCTGCCCAGGGAGCTTTGGAGTGCCCAGCCCTGGAGGTGGCACCTGGAGGTGGCACTCAGTGCTCTGGGCTGGGGACAAGGTGGGCATGGGGCACAGCTCCATGGGCTGGGAGGGCTTTTCCAGCCTCAGGAATCCTCTGAGCTTGGTGGGTGAGGGCCTGTGGGGTGGCTGCTGTTGGCACCACACTGGGAATTGGAAACTGCAACATTTGCCTCTTCTGGAAGGTTGGGAAGTGCAGAACTCGTGACTGATCCCAGTGCTCAGTGGTTTGTACCCTGTGGATGGATGTGGATCTCTGTTGTTTAGGGATGAAGTGATTTTTCTGTTGGAAGGAGGTGTTTAATATTGGAATGGTTTGGTAAATCCCAGTGCAGCAATGGCTTAAGCTCTTCTGTGACGGTGAGTAGCTCAAAGTTCCTTGTTGTGCTCTCTAAAAGAAGGATAAATTATCTGTTGTATCTTCTGACTGTTGTGCAAAACACACCCTTTGAGGGCCTGTTGGTCACGTTTCATTGCTGGCATGGTTGTGCTGATGTGGGAGTTGAGGGCTGGCTTCCCAAGGGAGCTGAGATCGACTGACAGAGCAGTTGTGGTTCCCCTGATGGTCTCCCCTTCTTCCTGTTTGAATCATTCCTGAACTCATTGGTCAGCAGCAACTGAATTTATCAGAGTTCAGAAAATTGCTGAGGTATCCAAGTTTATACAAATATCAGTAGTTGGAGTGAAATCACAGCTTTCCTGAAGGAGTGGTGGCACAGAGCTCAGCTTATCCAGCCCAGATTTCTGGCAGCTCTCTGGGCATTTGGTTCCTTCATGATTTTTGTTTCATTCCACTGTGGGTTCTTTCTTGGGGATGCTGGGAGAGACAAGGCAGAGGAGTGGAGTGGAATTGGTGGAGACTGGAGAATGTGGAAGGCACCTCTAAACAACTGGTTACAGTTTCAAAATCAGGTTGGAAATTGAGATGTCAGTTCTGGGCTCTCGCTGCAGGAGAGCCCTGGAGGGGCTGGAGCGTGTCCAGGGCAGGGAACGGAGCTGGGGAAGGGGCTGGAGCCCCAGGAGGGGCTGAGGGAGCTGGGAAGGGGCTCAGGCTGGAGAAAAGGAGGCTCAGGGGGGACCTTGTGGCTCTGCACAAGTCCCTGCCAGGAGGGGCAGGGAGGGGGGGTCGGGCTCTGCTCCAGGGAACAGGGACAGGAGGAGAGGGAACGGCC
Source organism: Rhabdornis inornatus (assembly GCA_013397075.1). NCBI lineage: Eukaryota > Metazoa > Chordata > Aves > Passeriformes > Rhabdornithidae > Rhabdornis > Rhabdornis inornatus. Next base: position 7,523 of record VWZS01008051.1, on the reverse strand, counting down.
TCAGGCTGGGCCAGGGCAGGCTCAGCTTGGACAGCAGCAGGAATTTCCCCATGGAAAGGCTGCTCAGGCCTTGGCAGGGGCTGCCCAGGGAGCTTTGGAGTGCCCAGCCCTGGAGGTGGCACCTGGAGGTGGCACTCAGTGCTCTGGGCTGGGGACAAGGTGGGCATGGGGCACAGCTGGGACTGCCTGGGCTGGGAGGGCTTTTCCAGCCTCAGGGATCCTGTGCTGTTTTTTTTGCTTTACAATACTGTATATATGATATTTTACAATATAACGACTGTGGCAGATGTTTTTGGGGATAAATAATGTTCTCCATCCCTGAGCTCTTCAACCCCAAAACCAGAATCACAGAGCAGCTTGGGTCAGGATGGAGCTCGAAAGGTCCAGCCTTTGGGAGAGAGAACTGGGGCCCTGGTGTCACCTCAGTCATGCACAGTGAAACCTGTGCTTCTGGAACTTGGGTGATCCATCAGCAATAAACATCAAACTCCACATTCCAGTAAAAGAGAGATTTGGCTTTCCCTCAGTTTGCTTCCCTCTCTGTCCACAGTTGACTTTGGTTTGGGTTTCAGGCTCTCACATTTAAACACAGTTCTCTGCTGCTTCTCTCCGTTTCCCCATCGTTATTTCATCTGGCTTTGGTTTTTTTCTTGCTTTCTTCTTTTTTTTTTCTCCCCTCTGGAAGTTCTTTGGAATAGTTTCTGCTTTCCTTGGCATCCAGCACAGGGCTGATGTTCAGATTTCCCACTCCCTCTCCTGTTCCTCCTGTGTTCAAGGTAAAGGGGACTCAGTTCCTTTGGAATCCTGGCACTGTGTGGAGGAGGCTCTTCCCTGAAGGGCTGAGCACTGGAAATGCTCTGCTGCTTCCCCTTGTGCTAAAAAGGAACACATAATATGGAAACTGCCCAAGGTGTGAGAGGGGGGGACTTCTGCTTTTTGTTTTTTTGGTTTTTTGTTTTTTTGTTTTCTGTTGGTTTTTTTTTGTGTTTTGTTTTTCTGTTGATGGGATTTTTTTTTTGTTTAGTTTGGTTTTGTTTTAGTTTTTGTTTGTTTGAGGGGTTTTTTTTAACTTTTCCTCCTCCTTTTCCTCTTCATTTTCCTCTTCCTCTTCCTCCTTCTCTTCCTCCTCCTTCTTTTTTCCTCTTTTTTTTTCTTTTATTTATTTCCTCAGGGTTTCCTTGCAGTCATAAAACCCTGCAGCGTCGCTGAGTTCTTTCCCACAGCAGAGTAGAACAAGAAAACGTAGACAATGATAAAAACACTCATCTTTCAGCACTTCAGGAATGCTTTTGGGGGAGCCCCACACCTCAGGGAGCTCCTTCTGAACATTTCCATCTCTGCACCTGGAATTTGAAATTTTTGGGGTAACACTTACTGTCCATGGAGCAGCATCAGCTGCCTTGCCTGGCCTTGGGCACAAGGATTTGAGGTCACTTGCTGTAAGTGTGTGCCAGGCTTTTAGGTTTTTTGCACCACTAATTAGTGTTTTGTCATCAGTCTCATGTGTTTTGTTTCGGATCCAGGATTATTAGAAAGGCAGTCGAGCCAGTTTCTCGTGTTCAGTCTTGGATGTTTATTATATCCTATCAAAATTTACAGAAAGTACAACAGTACCTCTAGCTGCTTGCTAGAAATGGGAAAAATGGCTCCAAGCTGAGCCTGCTTCAAGGCCTTTTAAAGCTAAACACACCAATAAACGTTTAACACCTATATTATTTATACTTTTAACCCAATAATAGATATCCATGACCCTTAGAGTGACTTTCAACTGACCAATCTAAAGGTAATTACTTAATTTTTGTGAAGAAGAAGGAAGAGAAGATGAACAAGAAGAAAAGACACCACCCAAAATTCTCCCATCTTGTCCCATAGCTACCACTATATATAAAAAACCCCAAATTTAATACCCATCACCCAGTGAAAATACACACATCTCACCCAGCACACATTTGGGATTTCTAACTTATTATTAATATTTACAAGTCTTCTCCAAGGTTTCAAGTCCAATGCAGTGTTTTCAAGAGGGTCTGTACCAGGGAGTACAGAAAGCTCAAAAACTTCAGATTCCTGAGATCCAACAACTTGCTTGGCCAAATGATGAGGAAAAAGAGTCAGGATTGTGTCCATCATTCCCTAAATTCCAACTGCTGGGGAGCCTGGCTGCCAAAAGTGCCAGGGGTTTGTGCAGGGACATCTGGGGAGGGGATCCAGGGGAGGTTCCCAAGTTGGAAGCCAGAAGCGAATGTGGGAAGTGTGAAAGGGGGATGGGGAGGGGAGCAAACAGGAATTCAGACAAAAGGAAATTGTTGGTGCAAGTGAATGCCTTTTCTTAGGGATATTGATAAATTTCTGCTGCTGTTCAAGCAGCCTAAATGATTCTCCTGCTTGTGTTCCCCTTTGCCTTTCTGCTGTTGCCTGGAGGACACGAGTGGAATCTCACAGGACAAGAGGCCCTTGCTCATTGTTGTGCTGCTCATTGTCCCTTGGCTCGGGCAGCTCATGGCAGCCTTTGTGTGTGCAGCAAGAAAAATGTTTTTCCTTTTCTGTGTCCACGTTAAATTTGGAGCCTGTGTGGTTGCTTTGTTTGCAGAGCCAGTGGTGCTCTGCTGGAGGGTCCCCCAGCCTGGGACAGCACCTTCAGCCCTTGGTGCCCCTCAGATCTGGGGCAGAGCAGCCTGGACATGGGGGTTCATCTCTAGCACGTGGGGTTTAAACAAAGGCAGCCTGAGCAAGGCAGGGCACTTTGTCAGGAGTGAAAACCAGATCACTGATGTTGGGTTTCAACAGTTGGAAATGGAGCCAGTTTCCCTCCTAAGCAGGGGTTGTGACACTCAGCAAAGTCATGGAGCCTGGAGCAGCATCCCTGGGATCTGAGCTCTGCCCTCACTCCATCCCTGGCTATTTATAAACAAATACTTCTTTACAACTAAAGGCTGGTGTTGAGGCCATTCTTACAGCAGAACTGAAATGTGGCTGTTTGCTGGTAGGAAGATGCCCTCACAAATGCACAGAGAAGTGCAAAAATGAGACAAAAAATGAGACACTGAGTTTTCTAAGTCCCAGTTGGTGTGGGAAGTATTGATACTTGAAGAATCCTGCTTCTTCACTGCCTTTTTTTTTTTTTTTTTTGCTGTAGTAATTAATCATACAGAAAATATATGGAAAATGGAAGAAACTGTGTTGAATATCTTCTTCTTTTTTGTTTTTTTTTTTCATTTTCCAGGCATCTATTAACAAGCTAAAAGTGGCAGAACCATGGCTCAGTTTCCAACACCTTTTGGGGGTAAGTGGTTTCTGATGTGTTCTGAACTGTTCCTGTGTGCAAAACCCTGGCATAAACGTGTTCCTTCCCGAGAGTTTTGTCCAGGGAATTGTTTGTGCAGAATGCATCTCTGTGAGCTGAGAGTTTCTCTGCTTTGTGGTGGCAGAAAAAGCCAACAGCACCGAGCCCTGTGTGCTGCCCTGATCCCTTCCAGCCCCACACTCTGTCCCTGCAGGGCACATCCAGGCACCCACCACCTCATTCTGCTCCTCTTGGACTGCAGAAATGCAGGTGCTTTTTCCTTCCAGGGTTCCTGGACTTATTAGTTGCTAAAAGGTCCAGCAGATGCCTTTGGTAGCACTTCCAGTTTTTCCTTGTTGTCCCATCACCCACATTTAGGTTAGGACAAAAGTAACACGATTTTTAGCTTTTCATTTACAGCAGGGGAAGCTGCAGCCTCTGGAAATGCAGTGAAAAATCCAGGATGGGCCCTGGCAGTGCAGTAGGGACAGGATTTTTGTTATTCTTATGAAATCCCAGAATCCTTGGTTTGGATTGGGATGCTCATCCCATTCCATGGGACACCTCCCACTGTCCCAGTGTCCAACCTGGCCTTGGGCACTGCCAGGGATCCAGGGGCAGCCACAGCTGCTCTGGGCACCCTGTGCCAGGGCCTGCCCACCCTGCCAGGGAACAATTCCTTCTGTGTAACTCACCCAAATTTCCTGTCTTTGACTCTGAACCCATCCCTGTCCTGTCTCTCAGTTCCTGATGAGCAATCCCTGTTCCTTGTAGGCCCCTCCAGATGCTGGGAATCCATTTGGGAGTTGAGTTTTGCAGCTGATCTACAGATCACATTAAAACCAAAATTACAAAACCATGTCATTGCTGAGACAGAGAATCTGCTCTGGTTGCACTTAAAGGTTGCAGCTGTTGAGGGCTCTTCTGTGGGCAGGGTCAGGTGGGATTTTGGGGAGGAGGAGCTGCTTTTGCAGGTAAAGGAACTGGGATTCCAGCTGTGTGTGCTCTGGGGGGCAAATGATCTCCCACCCTTGGGTTGTTTGCAGAATGCTATGAGATGATTACACCCAGAAATAGAAGAGGGTGGTTTTTAGGAAGTGTTTCTTAATATAATTTCTCTATTTCTTTTGAACGAGGCAACCTGGATATCTGGGCTATTACTGTGGAGGAGAGAGCAAAACATGATCAACAGTTCCATAGTCTGAAACCAACTGCTGGATTTATCACTGGTAAACAAACACTTTCCACTTTGAATTTTATTAAATTAAATCTGAACTAGTGAGCCTAAATGTGTACAGAGCTGCCTGGGTGACATATGAACATAATAATTAGAAAAGTTGAGCAGGTATTTCTTATTTTGTGTCCCATTGTTGAAATGTCTTGCCACATCAGCCCCAACTTTTCTGATATTTTCTGGTATTTTCTCTTCCCCATCCTGCTGTGGAAGGGAGTGATGGGTTCTTGGTTCCTGAGGTCAGCCCACCACACTAATATTGTGAAGAATAAAAGGTCTGATTTAATAAAGGTGTGTCAATTTAACTAAAATCAGTTTAGAAGTTCAATTTGTACAGCACTGACATCAGCATGGTTAACCTCTTGGAATGATCTAAATGCAAAACTGATTGAAGCAGTGGGAAGGGAAGCAAAGCTCCAAATCAAGGAATTGCACTGATCCTAATAAATTTTCATCAAACTTTGGTCCCTCTGACTCTGTTTTGTTACACTGAATTTTCTTAGTGCTTTGTAAATGATTATCAGCCATGGAATGGGTTGGGCTTCTGCTGCAGATATTTTTGCCTCCTGACTCCCCATTCCCTCTGCCAGGTGTTTGGAGCTGGAGCTGAAACCATTTCCTATTTATTTTACAGGTGATCAAGCCAGGAACTTTTTTTTCCAATCTGGGTTACCTCAGCCAGTGCTAGCACAGATATGGTGAGTGTGGGGTGGGCACACTGGGCTGGGGCTGAGCTCTCCTGGGGCTCCTCAGGCTTGGGGCCAGCCCTGCTCGGGGTGTTTGTGGGGGATCTGCATCCAGGGCTCCCTGGGGTGGTGTGGCTGTGCCCTGGCAGCCTGGGGTCAGTGGGGTGAGGCTCAGCAGGGACAAGTGCTGGGTCCTGCCCTGGGGTCACCACAAGCCCGTGGAACACTCCAGTGCTGGGCTAGAGGGGCTGGGAAGCTGGGAAAGGCCCTGGGGTGCAGGTGACAGTGGCTGGATACGAGCCCAGGGGTGCCCAGGGGTGCCCAGGTGGGCAGGAGGCCGATGGCTCTGGGTTGTCCCAGCAAATGACATTTTGGAAGTTGGCAATTTCAGACCCTCATTTCAAATTACTAAATGCTTTCAGCTCTGTTAGAACTGGACTAATACAATTGCTAAGCACAGTAATTAGTAATAGAGCTGCTGATGGGAGAGCCTAGGCAAGACCTGGAATATTTGTTACAAAAATGAAGATTGACAAAGACTGGTTCCATTGGAGTTGGACTCAAAGCTTGAAACTGGAAATTTCTGTCTCTCCTTGGTGAGTTCAGTCAGATCCAAAAGTGCTGCTCATTCCACAGCACAGCCATCCCTGCACTGCCAGATGTTCAGCAGGAATGAAAGTTCCTGCTCCAGATGCTTTAACCCTGCCAGACCTGGATCTGTGCATGGAGGGACAGCACACAGGGAATGGCTCCCACTGCCAGAGGGCAGGGCTGGATGGGATCTTGGGAATCAGGAATTGTTCCCTGTGAGGGTGGGCAGGCCCTGGCACAGGGTGCCCAGAGCAGCTGGGGCTGCCCCTGGATCCCTGGCAGTGCCCAAGGCCAGGTTGGACACTGGGACAGTGGGAGGTGTCCCTGCCATGGCAGGGGGGGCACTGGGGGGGGTTGAGGGCCCTCCCAACCCAAACATTCCATGATTCTGGGATTATTCATAGTTTGCATTAATAGTATTACTACCAACACAAATTTTAGTTCTAGACAGAATTAAAACTGATTTTCATTCTAAATTGGTAAAGCAGCAAAGAGATGGAGAACTCTGGAGAAAACTGTTCCCTTTTCCTCTGTGGACTATTTAAGAAGGAGTTTATTGCCATTACAAAAACTTTCTGGTGCTGTTAAGGACTTTTAAAGGCAGAATCTTGCTCTGACAGGAGAAAGAGGAGAATTATTTCATTGCTTTGCCCAGATCTACATGGCTTTTAAATAAAGAGCTTATTTTCTAATTATCTTCCTCTTGCAAATATCAAAGCTGGTCTGGCTGTCTTATTTGCTGAAGCCTCAGTGAGTGCTCAAATGTCCTTTTGGAACTTCTCTTGCCCCTGAATTAAACAAGGAAAGAAGTTTTGTCTTAAATAAGACATCCTTTCTCCAAAAATCTTCCATAGGCATTGGCTTTAAATAGGTGTTAACAAAACCAAACAGTTGTAAATAGTCTGATTAAGGATCTCTTCCTCTCTGAATTATTCAGTTTTCCAGGCTCTTGAGAGGAAGGGAATCATTCCACTCCCTCTGGAGTTGTCATAGAGACAAGAACTGCACATTTTTGTTAATGAAGCTGAACTAAAACTTATTCAAGCTGCCTTTCTAAATCATAAAGCAGCTCATGGACATTCCTTTCTCTTGATCTCTTATTTATTCAGTCATCTCTGAATTAAGAGAAGTAAATATTGCTGTAAAAATCTTTATATAAATCCTTGAGTACTTTAGGGGGGGAGTTCTGGAGTAATGAGCCTGAAATCTCTGAGAGATGGGAGCTGCAGAAAAGCTCTTCCATCAGAGTTTGCTCTGGAATGGCTGGGTTGGGGTTTTGTAGCTTTTGTAGCATTTGGTTGTTGCTGGGAGAGAAGGGGGAGGTACAGGAATCCTCAAGGAAGGAAAGTTTTAATTCTGAAGGAATTACAGTTTTCCTCAAGGAAGGAAAGTTCTGTATTTCTGTAAAACTTGTAAAACTCTGGGGTTATCTGATCTGAGAAAAACAGACTGGTTTGGGTTAGGAGGGGCCTTAAATCCCATCCAGTGCCACCTTCCAGACACCTCCCACTGTCCCAATGTCCAGCCTGGCCTTGGGCACTGCCAGGGATCCAGGGGGGTCCAGAAGGAAGTGTCTGTCTGTCTGTCTGACTGTCTGTGTGTCTGTGGTGTTTTGGAAGTGTTTTCCTGTTCTTGATCATTCTACTGATTTTAGCTACACTTGATTGTAATAATGTGAGAAAAGCCTGGCCTGGGTTTCCTGAAGGATCCCTCATTTCTGGGGGTCACA
>VWZS01008044.1:800-20920 GCA_013397075.1 Rhabdornis inornatus | reverse complement strand
AACAATTCAACCCCCAACAGCATACACAGACATACTTTAGTATTTGGAGTGTTTGTTTTGTTATAAATAATTTTGAAAGTTTATTTGGGAGAACTTGAAAATGAAATTGTGTTCACCCACGAGAGAAAGACATTACTATGACTAACACAGTGTCAAGTGTCAATAATGGTTGGCTATTTTCTGTGCAGTTGTAGCTTTCTTAAAGATTAAATTAAGAAGAATCTCCTGAAAAATAAACACTATGCCATCATTTTTCAGAGAATAAATAGATCTTAGATTTGGGACAGAGAAATCAGGAGATGTGTACTCCATCATAAAGTGAACTTACATACTTTCTGGGAAGGGTGTGTAAGTCATTTCACTTATGTACTTCCTGTTAATAGGCAGAACCATCCTTTCTATTGGCACAGAACAGAGTATTTCAACTGAGTCATCAGATGAAAGCACAAATATGTCTTCCTAAAATGAGGAAAAAAGACAGGTTTCATAGAGCTTGATTTTACTTCTGACCTTTAAGTTGGGGATGTGGACATAAAGAAGGGAAGGCAATGATTTTGGTGGCAATACCCCTCTATTAAACATGTTCAGTGTTCTGGGTCAAAAGGGGCATCCATCAATATTGCAAAGTACTCAGTGGAGCAGCTGTGGTGGTCCAGCGTAGGCAGGATACAAACCATTGCTACGTATTAGCCATCTGGGAACAATTGGAAACGCTTGCCATTCTCTGCCAGGGGCAGCAATTTGTAGGAGCTACGGTGCATTATGATGGATTAGCTCTGCAGCTGAAGGTGTCATGACCCATTTCTCTGCATCTTCTTTGAGAAGAAAAGCAAAGCAAAGGCTTTTATTGTTGCAGTTTTAGGATAAGGAATCTAATTTGTTATGATGCTGTAGGGCAGAAGGGAAGAAAGGCTTAAATAGCCACCGTGCCTGTGAACAAAGCATTCACTTCAGTTCAGCACTTGGCTGCCTTCATGGTTACCTACTTCAGGGAATTCCTTATTCAGGAATTATTTACATACTTTCATGGACACTGGAGCTAAGCCATTAACACCAGTCTGGGACTTGTTTGCCAGGATGCTTCTTCAAGGGTTGGTGATCTGCCCTCTCACTCCTACCCCTCCATCTCCAACTCGCTGTGCTCTGGCTGTCCTTCTCCACTCCCATCAGCCTTAGGCTACTCTGATAGTCCCTGGCAGCCCAGCTCCTTGCAGTTCCTCCCTCAGGGAAGGCACTGAGCCTGTGGTACTCCTCTATGTGACACTGGCTTGGGCACTTGTGGGGAGAATGAGGCCTCCATTGTCTCCACCCTTGTCATGGGAACCTTTCTGAGCAGTGTCTCTATATCTCATCTCATCTCATCTCATCTCATCTCATCTCATCTCATCTCATCTCATCTCATCTCATCATCTCAGTTTCCTTTTATCCTCATTCTGCTTCAGTACAGCAGGTTGTGCAACAGGTAAACTAATCTACACAAATATAGGCATACAGACATATTTTACTCTCATGATACTCACATGCACACGCCCTACCACACACCGCTGCTGATGCGTGTGTAGGTACTTTGGTATTAGACTTCTTTCAGTGTGCAGCTGATCATATTTGCATTTTTTATGAAGCAGGCCCCAACAGGAGGTTTTGTACTTCTGTTTGTTTATTTGCTTGTTTTCATTCTTTTGCTTTGTTTTGTTTTGTTCTTTCAAAAGAGCCTGGAAGCTTTGCATTTTGATTTACTTTTCTTTAAAGCAGAATGGCATCTGGTTGTGTAAATCCCTTTACTTCTAACCACTACTCTGACCACTGTCCAGGCCTGTTTCCCTAGATCTTAAAGGGAAAATAAAATACCATATTTGTTAGGTGAACTACTTTAGTCTGTTGTTGGCTGCTGGCTGATCTCTCATCTCAAGAAAGTAACTACAGCTGACCCTTTGATTAAAAATCTTTCAAGAAGGTTTAATTATGTTTAGGGAGGAACAAAGTGGTCTAAAACATCAAGCAGGAGATTCCTACACTTCTGTCTTTTTTTTTGGCCAGGTGAGTCACGGCTTTGTACAGAAATGCAGGACATTTGTGAGGAAAGGGTGAATACTTTCTTAATCTCAGAAGGTCCTACATCTTCTGGCAGGTTTTGTGTTTGTCCCAACAAGCAGAGAAAATGTGCTTTCTACTTTCTGGGATCAAATTCCTCTATAATTCTTTTAGTTGGAATTTGAATCCTGAACCTGAGCAGCGGTTAGTATGCATTACCTTGCACAAGAGCAAAACAAATTCTTGGCTGAATTAAGTTGTACTTAATTAATACTCTCTCATGTTGATATTAGCATCAGTAACTGCACATTTTCAGCCCTCACTGATTTCCTCTGTGATGGTGGATATCTAGTACTGTGGTAGAATGATAGCAGTAGCAACAAGATGAGTAATTTTGATGGGAACAGGGCTGATATGAGGACCTTCTGTCCAGACGATTCTGTAATATTCCATATGACATTCTTTCCTCTGTAAGACAAAATAAACAGTCTTAAACTGCAGACTTCTTGTGATAAGAAGATAGATGTTATATGGACTTCTTCTTTGAAATGTGAAGCATAACCTACTCTTGCAAAAATATTTATCCATTCCTATTCACTTATTAACCTTACAGTACTCTTTCACAAGCCAATTGAGACACTGAATGAAAACTTTATTTTTTCAAAAGAAAAATAGGAAACTCCGTATAGATACCAACCAAAACATTTATTTTTTACTCCTTACTGCTTCACAAGTATATGAAATTGTAAGGCCGGGATGGGTGGTAAAGTGGGATATATGAGATATCCCAGTCATTTTATGCAGGGACTGGGAGACAAATATTGTGCTGGGGATATGAAGGGATGAGTTACAGAGCAAGTGCAAGTACACAGGAAATAGCATAAGACATGTAGTGAACAGAGGCAGATCTGGCTAAAACCTGCCTTTCTGCACACTGCCCTTGGAAACATGCTGTTTGTGTAAGCCAGTGGCAAGTAGCCACAGACAGATGAAGCTGCTGCAGTGCCGGGGAAAGGCAACACTTCTGTGGCTTTTTCTTCATGCTAAAAGGGTTTGTGTCTGTAGCTGGATTTTTTGACGAACTTCTGGTGTTCCCTCCACCCTCTACCAGTTTTGGTTATGTATGGTGAGGAAAAGTGTGATTAAAAGAAGTACATGAACTAGACTTAAATATCAGTGAAAGTGCATATACAGACCACTGAAAGGAATGTCAGCTCTCCTTGCATTAAGCCAAGAAGCTTTTTGTTGATAACCTTTTGGTGAGAAATGAGAGAAGAAAACACATCATTGTGTGTTATATATAGGTTGTAATTACTTTTCTGTCTTGTGTACACCATAGCAACTGTGCTTAGGGAAAACAATTGGACACTTTTATGGAAAGCTCCTAATGGAGCAGCACAGCATTTTTTCTGAAGTTCCATGAGAAAAATGGAGAAAAAGTTACTTGTTAGGGGTACTAACTGAAGTCTTGCCATACAGGATAATGGTGGATTGCATATTAATTCTTGAAGAGCTGCCTCATATGTCACAACTATCAATGCAAGCTTGGAAACTACAAGTGTAAGGCAGATAAAATAATAAAAAAAAAAAAAAAGAAGGAGTAACCTTAAGTGTGAAAAGCAAAAAATAGACTAAGAATATTCCTTTGAAAAGCACAGAATTCCTAACAGGTCTACAGACAAAGTGACAAGGGATGAGGCAGAAGAGGGTACAATTGGCTGCTGTTTCTGCTGTGAAGCAGCTCTGAGGCAGGGACTGAATTTCAGCATTCACATTGCAGCCAGGGCAGAAGTGAGTGGACTCAGGGAGGGGTGTGAGCATTATTTCCTTGGCTTTTATAAAATATACAGCACCTAAACAAGCTTGGGCTTATTTAGGAGTGGTAATGGTGCTAGTACTTTTCAAACTGCTGTGAGGATGATGACACCATAGACTTGAAGAGGAAACCTCAAGCTTTGTGCCAGAGCAGAAAATAGTGCTTGTGCTGCAAACAGGTGGATGTTATACATGGTAACTGTCAGGCTCAAAACATTTAAAAAGGCACAGGGGCATTTACTATATCAGTGCCTGGAAAATTAGCTAAATATTTCTTAGAAAAATGTTAATCTTCCACCTTTGGGGAGAGACCTTACATGCCTCTCCTGCAGGCTTTATTCTGAAGAATTGGCAGAGTGTTTGCTGAGGAGAAATAACAAAGAATAAACAGATAGGATTGTGCCATATCACTGCTCTCTACTCTGCTGTCCCAATAGATGTGTGCTTTTGGGCCAGCATCTGGTATGGAGTTTCATCCTGTTTAGCTGGAGGCACTTGGTGTGCATACATTTGGCTCCAGATCAGACACCCTGGCAGTCAGTGAAGCCTGCTTCTAAGGAAGGAGGATTTTGTCTTGGGTAGGAAAAGTTGGTTTTTCAAAATGGTGAAATCTGTGCATGGTATGAGGACCCTGAACATGGTGTCACAGTGATCCTAAGAGATTCATCAAAGGGGTCATTTATAGAGATCATTCTTTGCCTTAATCTGTCTGGAGGCATAAAACTGGAGAAGTTTTCTTTCTCTGTCTCAAAGGACATTATTGAGGACGAAGACACTGTTGATGCTCAGCTGTCACAGTAAGGCACTGTAGGTACTTCAGGTTTGCAAAGACATGTGCAGTACTAATTGGCTTTTGTTATTTTCTTAGAGCACCTTCTGGGGCATTCATTCCTGTGGCCTCATTTCAGCTGCATGGCAGGTATTCATCATTAGTGCTTCTTTGCCTGCTATATAAGTTCTTTTCTCAGCATTTTGAAAAGGCCTAATTTATTGTCGTAGGGATACCTTTGGAGAAGCTCTGGCAATTCTTGCAAGAGCTGTGTAAGATATGGTGACCCTTGGCTATCATCAGCAGTTGCAAAGGCAGAATAGCCAGTGTGTTTTTCACCTGCTTGCCCAGGGTCAGGGACAGGTAGATTAGAGCAAATTGAAACAAAGTGACAATGATCCCAGCCTGAACACAGCAGATCTCATATACAGGTGGATCGGGGTTTGGGGTTTCTGGGTTTTATTTGCTATTATGTCCTTTTCATATCCTTCTGAAGATCAAAAAAAGCTAGCCACATTTTTCTCTTCCTTTCTCCACAAAGGATGGCCCCATAAGTCTTCCTGCTTCCAGCTACAAATTTTGATTCTGCTTGGACCAGGACATACATCTAGTCTGAAGCAGGGCAGGAAGGTGTAACTTAGAGATGTGCCTGAGCAGGGGTGACTGTCACCTTCATATCCCATCTCCAGAAACAGAGACATTTTCCAACAAAATACTCAGTACTATGATACAGGGGAGCAGAACTTCAACATATCTCTCTTAAAAAACCCCAAACTGATGGGTAATGAAGGCTAGTTGCTACTCTTGTTATTATTTGATTATCTTCAGTACCAGAAAATCAAGCCTTCTGTTGATCAGTTTCCTCTTTTTCTGTCTTATATATAGCTACAGTGAAGAAAAAATACATCACATTCTGTACTTGTGGATAATGGCTGCATCTGAAAGCAGCTGTGGGAAATCATTACAGGGGTGTCAAGGGACCTGAGATCTGCCATTGAGCTCCTAGGATTATGCAACAAAATATTACTCTGTAGTTGGAATTATATGACTAAATGATTTCAGTTTTGTTTCTGAAGCTATTATTTATAAATTGAAGTAATAAATATGTGCTTACTGTGCTTACCTGAACAAAATGTCTTAGGATCATACAATCATTAAGGACCCAAAACCTCCAAGACAGCCAAGTCTAACTTTTCACTAAAAATCATCATGTCAAAAAAACCCATAGCACTAAATGCCACATCCAGTCCTTTCTTGAACATTTTAAGGGATGGTAACTCCACTGCCTCTCTGGGCAGCCTTTTCCAATTCTTGACAATCCCTTCTGTGAAGAAATTCAGGTATAACCTGAACCTTTTCTAGTATGGCTTGAGGCGGTGTCCTTTTGTCCTATCACTGGCTATCTGGGAGAAGAGACCAACTTTCACCTGGCTACAGCCTCCTCTCCAGTATCTGCAGGGAGAAAAAGATCTTCCCTGAGCCTCCTTTTCTCCAGACTGAACAAATCCCACTCTCTCAGCTTCTTCTCTTAGCTTTTACTCTCTGGACCCTTCTCCAGCTCTACTGCTGATATCTAAACATGCTCCAGCATCTCAAGGTCCTTCCTGAATTGAGGGACCTGGAACTGGACACAGAACTTGAGATGTATCCTTGCCGGTGCTGAGTGGAGTGGGAACAATCAGCCCTGGTCCTGCTGGCCACACTATTGCTGATACAGGCCAGGATGCCATTGGCCTCCTTGGCCACCAGAGCACACTGCTGGCTTGTGTTCAGGCACTGTTGGCCAGAACTTCCAAGTAATTTTTTTTTTCCGGGGCAGGTTTCTGGGTGCTCTGCCCCAGCTTGTAACACTGCATGGGGTTGTTGTGACCCAAGGGCAGGACCTGACACTTGGCCTTATCGAACCTCACACCTTCGGCCTTGGCCCATCAATCCAGCCTGTCCAGATCCCTCTGCAGAGCCTTCCTGCCCTCCAGCAGAGCAACACTCCCACACAGCCTGCTGTCATCAGTGAATTATGCTGAAAGTACGGTCAATCTCATACAGACCCTCAAGAAAGATTTTAAACAGGATTGGGCCAAATTCCTGAGGAACACCGCTTGTGACCAGTCCCCAGCTGGATGTAGAGCCATTATCCTCCACTCTTGGGCATGGTCATGCAGCCAGTGTCTAACTCAGCAAGGAGGGCTCCTCTCCAAGCCATGGGCTGCCAGCTTTTCCAGAAAAATACTGTGAGAGAGGGTGTCAAAGGCTTTGCTCAAGTCAGGTAGACAACATCCGCAGCCTTTCCCTCATAGTATGGGGAGGTGACCTGGTCATAAAAGGAGATCAGGTTGGTCAGGCAGGACCTGCATTTCCTAAACCCATGCTGGCTGCGTTTGGTCTTCTTGTTTCCTGTATGTGACTTGCAACAAACTCTCAGGGACAAATATATGCAGAAAATAATTTTATAAGACTTTTACAGCAAAAAAAATTGTCTTCACATAAACTTGAAAGTCTTCAATATTGCAGCCATGCAGATGAGTTTATCAGTGCATCATTGTGTCACTTGATAACACCATAAGACTGTGAAAGGATACACATATACCCCATGAGCTAATATGTAAGTGGGCAGAGACACAGAAAATTTTCTTCACCGCAAAGGCTATAAAAATGGTCACGGTGAGTTAGACCAAAGGTCTATCTAAGGCAGGATTCCTTTTTCAGTCGTAATCAAAACCAGGTGTGTAGAGGAAATTAGGACCAGGGAAAACATATGTGAAATTTCCCCCAGGGTCCAATTATTTTCAGCATGGAAACTCCCCTGTTTAGAACTGGGATTAGTGTATTCTTCCAGCTTACTAAATATTCCACAATTGGACACAGGAGAGTAGTGGATGATAAGCTAGTGGAAAAGCTTTAAGCCTGTCGTACTGTGAAGACAATACTTTAAGAAATCATTGAAACAGATACCACAATGATGAGGGAGTTTAGAAAACCCAGTCATATGTATAATTCTGTAGTTAACATGTTTTGCAATGGAAGGTGTGATTACTGGGTAAAATAGAATATAGTTTGCAATGGCTAAAATGGCAAGAATGTGATCTCTAAGTATCTTTCTCTGTAGCTCAATGATTGTCAAAAAGGCTTATGTCTACTTTCTTATCTAGGAGCCACTCCTTGTACTTCTAATCATAAACTGTTTACTCCAAGAACCCCTCCAGCAAGTTCAAATAAACAAAGCAACTGGTGAAGTGGTAGCTGCATGTGAGTGCCTGGGGAGAGGGATGTTATAAATGCTGACAATAGATGGGCTCAATATATTGTTTGAGAAAGTTGTAGCTAGTTGCCTCATTCATCATAGTGACAGCAATACTGACAGCTCTCTGCAGTGCTTCATCTGTGAAATGATGGATCAGCAATGAGGGCTGGCTTGCAGGAGGCACTTGAAACATCCAGGGCTTTCAAAGTCTACTTTCTCTGCAATGCTTTATTCGTGCTGCATAATGGACAAGCACAGGCAGTGTGCTGAATTACAGGCTTGAGCCTTGAGATCCAGTCTGAGAATAATTTTACTCATTCTCTCCTTTTCAGATGCATGCAATACTAAAGCCTATGGCAGAAGTGGGGGAGGTGAGCCCCTCTTCAGGGCCTGGCCACTCGGAGCTGCTTGAAGTCAGCGCAGAGATGCAGAGCAGTTACTTAAATAGTGGGAGAGGCCAGACTCATCTGTGATTTGCATCTGGAATGCAATTGGCCTGGATGTAGATGCTGATGACCAGAGATTATTTAAAGCTATAAATCAGTCTATGAGCTGTATGCAGAGAGGCAAATTAATGATGACATAAATCTAATGGCTGGTGTAGTTTGAAGAGTAAGTGAAGTTACAGTGCCATGACAACAGCGGATGTATTCAGAGATGATGTGAAATAGAGTTTAAAATCTGGCAAAGATAAGTTGAATAAAAGTAGTATGTGCAGGACATGAGTGAAATGCTCCCTGACAGCACCATGATACTTGGATTTTTCTTCTTTATTGCTGTGAAGCTTATAGGAGACTTGTTAAGACAGAGCAGTAGCAGCATCTAAAGCTGTATTTTAGTTAAGGGTCACTGTCAGTGTTTTCATTATAAAAATTGTTCCTCCAGATAATATAGTACTGCAATAAAAACATTCACTCTGGCCTGAAAGGTGCTCTATGACAGTTGGTCCAGGAGCACAAACAGAGCAGTGAAACAGCCCAACTGGAAGTCTGCTGAAGTCAAGGGCAAGGCTTTCGTTTGCTTTCTGATCAGGCTCTGTGCAAGCTGAGTGGCTGTGAGATGAATTTGCAATGCTGAATATCCAGTCCAGCAGAGCATGAACAGTGAAAGCGCATGTTTCCCTACAGGGACTATTGTCTGAGCACACTAGCTTTGTAAGATGCATACTAAGAGAGCACATTGCCAAAACACGACACAGATCTTGGCCAGTTAACAATTTCACCTTTTCCTTCCCTTGAAATGCACACTTATGGCATGAGCAGGGGCCACTGAGCAGAGCTTGCAGAGGTGGCACAGATCAGATCCTTGTTTGGATCCATCACTCCTGACATGGGAAAGGGGTCAAAATATCCAAATTAGGACCGAAATATTTGTTTATTTGCCCTGAAGTCAGTCCAAAGAGGAAGACAATTTCAAAGGTGATATGGAACTGTATGGCTCCGAATTTATTGTGTCAGTCAAGTGGCTGAAGTGAAGTAGGGTTACAGAGGAATTGCTAGTAATGCTCTAAACAGGCATTGTCCTGCTGAGGACCTTCCCAGGACCTGGTACGCCATGGTTTCTTACAAGGGAGTTCAGCTGGAACAGGTCCAGGTACTCTGTGGAGGAAGCTTTCTTCACATTTTTTGAGGCTTGAGTGGCTTGAGTTGTGGTTCTGGATCTGGTTGGCAGAAGAGATATTTACAACTTCATGAGTATGAAAGATCCTCCAACTGAAAGGGAGATTCCTGTGGTATAAGACATGGAAAATAGGGATTCTTCAGCCAATCAATCTTCCTTATGAAGTACAATCAGGGCAGTAATAGCACTGTTTTCCAACCTCCTTTAGTTTTCAGACCCCTAAAGTACAGAGAGATCAGAGATGAAGACAACAGTTTACTAAATTTAAGATAACAAATACAGGCTTGTTTCTCTTAATTACGTTTTTTTTCAGGTGTGCTTAGTCTGCAGGCCTTATAGACTCTCAGACCACACTGAGAAAATAAGCTCCTTGAAATGGGTATTTTAAAAGGAATGAATTTCTCTCATGTGTAATAATTTCTGATTTACTTTGAAGTTTAATCAGACTGAAGCAAATGTCAGAATTTGAACTGGACATGACCCAGAAAGGTGTACTCACAGTCCAGAATCCCAGCCACATCCTGGGCTGCAACAAAAAAAGGATGGTCAGGAAGTCAAGGGGGGATTCTCCCCCTCTGCTCTGCCCTTGTGAGACCCCACCTGAAGTGCTGTGTCCAGCTCTGGGACCCTCAGCACAAGAAAGATGTGGATCTGTTCTAGTGGGTCCCAAGGAGCGAGACAAAAATGATAAGAGGGACGGAACACCTCTCCTGTGCAGACAGGCTGAGAGAGTTGGGCTTGTTCAGCCTGGAAAAGAGAAGGTCCCTCTTCTCTCTCTCTCTCTGGAGAGAGCTTATTATGGCCTTTCAGTAAACCTAAAGTGGGCTTATAGCAAAAATAGAGACACACTTTTTAGCAGGGCCTGTAGTGGTAGGATGTGGAGGGAGCAGAGGATGTTCCTAAATCTGAGAGCCCTTTTGAGTCCCCAGAGCGGGCCCCCTGGAAGACCATAGCGTAAAAGATAACAAACTGCTTGTAGAATGATGAACCCAAGAAGGAATGCAGACCCCCTTACTAGACCCCTCGTTATCTGTCTGTAATATTAGTGGTTCACTTTCTAGCTTTGAACGTAAAATCCCTCGTGGATTGATTAGAATTTAGAATTCCCTTAGCTATTGGTGAAAAGTGTAAAACCCTCTAAAGATATAAAAACCCCTGAAAAAACCCTAACGGTTGAATATGCAAGAATGGATGCCTTCATGAAATAAACCATGGAATTGTGCCTTTCTTCATATTCCGATCTCTTCACCCTGCTGGTTTGAGAGCTCACTCCAAGCCAAATTCTATCTGGGCCGAGCTTGGAAGAGTGTTTTGTCACTGAGGACTGCCCTGGCAGTCTCGGGGATCCCTGGGGGACCCCAGAAACCCACACCAGTGACAGTAGGACAAGGGGTAATGGATTTAAACTAAAATGGGATGAATTTTGACTAGATTCAAAAAAGAAATTTTTTAATGATGAGGGTGGTGAAACACTGGCACAGGTTGCCTGGAGGGGTGGTCGACGGTCAATGCTGCATCCTTGGAAGTGTTCAAGGCCAAGTGGGATGGCGCTCTGAACACCCTGATCTAGGTAAAAATCCCCTCCTTACTGCAGGGATTTTTGTATTAGGTGACCTTTAAATGTCCCCTTCCAACCCAAACCGTTCTGAGATTCTGTGATCAGCTCTCTCCCAAATAACTGAAGCATGCAAGGAGTTATCTGTCTGTGAAGAGCTGCGTCGTCTTCGGGTTGGAGTCTAGTTTTGCTGTTTTTTGAGAGCAGGAATTTAGATGTGAGTGGTCCTGAGCAGTGTGGTGTGCACCCCATCCTGGAGCTTGTACAGAAGAGCTGTTCCATGACCTCCTGTGTGGTTTATGCTGCTGAGCCAGTGACCTCAGCCAGAACTTTGCTACTGGAGAAGGGCTTCTCTCTTTGCGGTCTGATTTTAAGTCATTACTTCATCTGAAGTAAGTCAAACTAATAGGGCTTTGGAAAAAATCTACAGTGGCTGGCGTTGCTCACTGAAACTCCATAAGATGAACTGACATGGAGCTCAAACTATGATCTGCCTGTCAGAAGAGGTCAGTTGTGCCCAAGGGTGGGGCATGTTTGTAATGTAGCACTGTGTGGAGCTTTTTCATGCTTTAACATGTGTGAAGACTAGTTCTGTTTGTGGTTTTGTCATTTGTTTATACAACAGTGAGTTTGGCAGTGGGGGTATACTTTGATTAATCTGTATTTTTTGCTGGTTTGTTTTATTTTTTTTTAATTGATTTATGAGACATAAAGAGGAAAAAAATTCACAGTGAGATATTATAATCTAGGATAGTTCGGCCTCCAATTTGAAAGTTCTGTGAAACTAGTTATTTGATCTATAATCTCATTTTCAACTTTGTCCTGGTATTTTCAGAGCTACTTGTAATTTGCGCATTCTAAAACAACTGATGCATTTTGTGGCATTGAATTTGTATATTTCTGTTACCTCTTTGTTTTTATAAAAGAAGAATTAATGCTATTTTGATCTTGCATTTTAATTTCTAGAGTATATGCATTTACCCAGACATTATATAAGTATGGGGTTTGCTTACTGATCCATCATTTTAACAGGAATGGGAAAGAACAGTTGCAAAATTAATCCAGGTTATCATTTGTCCAGTCTGGTCACCCACCAACCTGGCAAAGTCCTATGACATTTTCTAAAATGTGTTGTTTGTTTTCAGTATATTCAGGATTGGTCCAATGTATAGAACTGCTGGGAGGGGGACAGATTGTCCCACTGGGAAATCTTAATACCATGCTTTACATTCCAGATACACTGCTACCATTATTCTGTGTTGGCATTATGCAGGGATCACAGTCCTATTGTCAACTCAATAGAAATATGATAAGAAACTGATTGAAGTGAGGGATTTGACACAGGGCTGTCAGATCTTCCACTAATCACTCTGGAGCAGAAATATGACTCTTTCATCTCTACATGAAATTTGTGGACCAATGAGAGACAAAGCATACGATCTTTAAAAAGTACTGGTCTGTACTGGAGAATCTGGAGTTTTTGAGCTTTCTGTGCTTTCCAGCTTCTGAAAAACAGGGGGTCTGCACTGAACTTGAAACCTTGGAGAAGACTTGTAAATATAAATAATGAGTTAGAAATCACAAATGTGTAGTGGGTTACATGTGTGTATTTTCACTGGGTGATGGGTTTTAAATTTGAGGTTTTTACAGTATAATGGTAGTTAGGGGACAAGATGGAGAATTTTGGGTGGTGTCTTTGTTCATCTTCTTCTCTTCCTTCTTCTTCACGGACCTTAGGTAGTAACCTCTGGTTGGTCAGTCTAATGTCACTCTAAAAGTCATAGGAATCTATTATTGGGCCAAAAGAATAGATAATATAGGTGTTAAACTTCTATTGATTTGTTTAACTTTAAAAGGCCTTGAAGCAGGCTCAGCTTAGAGCCATTTTTCCTACTTCTAGCAAGGAGCTAGAGGTATTGTTGTACTTTCTGTAATTCTTTGATAAGATATAATAAACATCCGAGTCTGAACATGAGAATTGCCTCAATCACCTTTCTAATAATCCTGCCTCAGAGGGAAAACAGATGAGACTGATGACAAACCACTAATAAGTCGTGCAAAGCTCAGCATACACCCCCACGCTGGTCTGGCACTACCTAAGAACTAGTGTATTTTTACGTTTGGCTCCGATAAAATCAAAAGTTCAAACATTATTGAAAAAATAGCTTTTTGTTTTTTTTCTCCTATAAATTAAGATCTTAAAGTGTGTGGAGGTTTGCAATGCAATTAATAGAGACATGGGCAATATTATTTATTGTAGGGTTACTTTAACTGTGGTCTTATAGCCATTCAGTTCTTTTTTTCTACTGTCTTTATGACACAGTAAACAGCAGAGCATACATCAAAAACATGCTTGTCATTGGTATAGCTACTTACATCTTACCTTTTATTCATCATGTATGAAGTCATATACGTTGTAAATGTGACAGCAGTATATGATAATGCCAAAAGTTTTGTGTCGAAAGTGTCAGAGTTTAGGGGATAAAGAATTCAGAGATATGAAATCAATCAGAGGCATGGGGGCTTGTGGAATAACGGCTTAAATCCATTATTTGTAAGTGTGCTTTTATCTTTAATCAGAGACCCACTAAACACTCCTAACTTCTTGGAGTCATTGAAGTATGATAATAGAGAGCATCTCTAGAAACTGCTTATCATAGACAATGAACTTTTCCTCATAACAAAACCTTAAGACACTGGTTTTAGCACTACCATACATGGATGCAGGCTCTTTGACAGAATCCTTAAAAAGGAAATCCCATGTAGAGATGCACTTTGGTGTCAGAAACCTGTTGTGTGGGCCATAGGTGGGTCCAGCTCTCTGGGAGAAGGATGGTGGAGATGTACCAAGTGAGGTGCACAACCAGCACCACAGGATAGCAGATGGTGAAAGCAGATGTGGGCCAGCCCTGCACAGCTTGCAGATTCTTTCCTACGCACTGTATTATTATTGTATTGTGCTGTGGGGTCTGCAGTACAACGCAGAACTGTTCCCCAGCTCCTTGGGAAACAGTGAGCACTGGGTTTTACTGTAGGGGCTGAAGTCCTTTTTGGTGAAACCCAATCACCTCTATGGAATACCAGTGCCAGAACACTTCTTCCATATCCTGTGGCACACGGGATGTTCTGGGGAGATTCCTATCATGCTTACTGGAGGGGTGAGAAATGGGTGTCAACACTCTTGTTCACATCACACCTTTGAGGACACGATAGATAACCCCAGCACTGTAGTAACTGGCACACACCCCCATATAGCTTTTGGAAATGTATAACTCATGGATGTTTTATATGCCAATGCCTTTGCCATTACATCATCTGCAAAACCCACATAAAGTTA
Source organism: Rhabdornis inornatus (assembly GCA_013397075.1). NCBI lineage: Eukaryota > Metazoa > Chordata > Aves > Passeriformes > Rhabdornithidae > Rhabdornis > Rhabdornis inornatus. The sequence goes on along the minus strand of VWZS01008044.1, from coordinate 6,552 downwards.
CTTGGTTCCTACATATGTATATTTTACATATTATGATGCACAGGTAGTAGTAGAATCAGGTAGTAAGTTTATGACCAAATGATGTTCCTCTGATGAATATCATTTCATGTTAGTGCAGGGAAGGAGAAAAGACCAGGAGATACTGCTTCGCAAGTGCAGTGCAGTAAGACTGAAAATATGAAATACAGAGAATGTATTTATATGCCTCATCTATCTCATCCAGAGCTATCTGACAGGAAAAATTCAGACTCCTCCATTTAGGAATTTTCCAAGCTTGGCCCAGGTCCCAGTCAAAGACATGCATACTTGAACTGGAAAACTGAAAATCCAATTTAAAATAATGCATTTTAGTGCATTTCTGTGTTTGTAAGAAGATCCTGAGTAGCTGTTATTCAGCAGGGGACTAAAATCCCTTTTCAAAACTGTGTATGCCACAGAATGGAATTGTTATCCAGAGGTCAGTTGTCCTCTATGATTTTAATTACTTTTGGGATGATTTTCAGTTACTGTAGGCTCAAGCCCTTGAGATGTGAAAATTGTAATTAAATGAGTGAATTTTTATGAGGAATGATGGACAGGAAGTTGTACATCACAAAATGCCTGTACAAGGCAATGACATCTAAGCATGGCTGCTCAAAGTATGATTCAAATTTTCTTTCCATTAAATAGGTCAAGCCATGAACTGAGACTCTAGAGGGCTTGCTAAGTTTTCAAGAAGTTTGGGCTCAGTTTACTAGATGTCTATGCCAGCTCCATCTCCAAGAGCCTGGATTACAAACATCACTGACAGCATCATATGGCTTCAGCCCACTGATGCTTGGAGAGGAGGAATGGCAGAAATAAGGAACTGAGTGCTGCAGTATCCTCTGTCAGAGCACGTTTTTTTGTGCATACATCTCCATTTCTGCCTTTTAGAGTGGCTCCTTTTGACACAAAGTCTTACCATGTGGACTTAACTTGGCTCACGATTGCAAGGAGCAGAGTTCCATTTATAATTTTCCCTAAAAGAGCTGCTGTACTTTCAACTCCTTTAAATCAGAGGCTTCTGCAGCTGCATTTTTCAGGGATGTAGAAGGCTGGTTGTGTTCTCAATATTTCTTTTGATGTTAGGCAGCTCAGGATAAGATAAAATTGTGAACACTCCTTGGGTTATAACTTGAATTTACAATCTTGACAGCTCTGTTCTGGCACAGCGCCAAAAAGCTCTTGGTAAGTTTAAGCAGTGATAGGATGAAGTGATATTGTCTCCTAAGGGACAACAGGAAACAACTTGGCCTTTCAGAAATGTTACATTGATGTATTTTCCTAGGAATATCAAGTCAAAGTATGGTAATCTCCTGGTAAAGCGTCTCCAGGGACCTCAACTGAAAGAAAGGTAGGATATGGTAAAACTGCTGGATGGAATGAAAATAAGGAAAAAGAATGAAAATGGAAAGACAATTTCCCTTTAGATAAACCATAAATCTGCAGGAATAATTTTTCTATGGGAAAAGAGATTCTTTGTTCATTAAAGAGCAGTTTGAAGGGACACTTCCATAGTAATTGTTGTGTAATGTGAAGTGCATGATGGATTCTCAGCATAATCTAGAACTTGTCATTGAGAGATAACACCAATGAATTTGTCGTTCTTTGTTTTTACAGCAGTCATTTCTGTTTTATCTTGGGCAAAATGAATATCAAAATCCAATTTTATAAGTCATGCCTCTGCATCAACAGTGAAAGGCTACACAAGGAAAATGTGGGCTAAATAAGGCAGACAGTTTTTTTGAAAAGAGGCATAGACAAAGACACAGGTGCTCAATGCTCTTTTCCTCACTCTTTGCTGGCAGACTCCCCAGAGACAGAACTTAAGGAAGGTGAGAACAACCAGCAAGTGGATGAAGGCTGAGTCAAGGGATTACTTGCACAGACTCAACACCTACAGGGTTGTGGAGCTCCAAAGGCTGGACCTAAGGCTGCTGAGAGAGCTGGCCAATGGCTATGTAAGGTCACCTTCAAGCATTTTTGAAAGGCTATGGAGAGTTTGGGGAGAATCCCAGCAACTGAAGAAAGGCAAATATCCTTCAATAAAGGAGAGAAAGATGATCTGGGGAATCTCAGGGCAGTCAAGTCTCAGTTTGCTTCCTGTGACAATCATGGCATGAATTCATTTGGAGCACATCCCTTGCTGCATAAAAGATGCTGGGACCACCAGCACCATTGACCAGGGGTGAATCAGGTCTGAGACAGCTGTTTACCTTGTGTGATAAAGTGTTTGTGGACAAGGGAAAAACATGGAATATAACTTCAGCAAAGTTTCCAACAGTATCCCATAAAGTCCTTGAATCCTCACTAGAGATTTGAGTGTGGGTGGGTAAACACCTTCTTGACTGGTCAAGATGAGAGGTGGTGGTCATCGGGCCAAGTCTGCCTGGAGGCTCATGCCCCATAGAGTCTTTCAGGATCTTCTCTGAGGCCTTTTCTGGTTACCATTTCCAGTGGTGGACAGGGGAAGTCACAAGGGCACTCTGTCAGGTTTGTACATGACACCAAGGCTGTGGGTCTGGGGTTAGTTCATCTGCAGCCTCAGGGCACCCAGCAGAACCTCAGTGCTGATGGAGAGAGGATCAATGAGACAGGGACAAGCTCCTTGGAGCAGTTCTCGGCTGCGTGCTAGAAACTGTGTTTGCTTTCCAAAGATAAGAGCCAAGCCCTGGAGGAGCTGCCCTGTGTGCCCCATGGTCTCCACTCTTGGAGGCTGCAAACCTACAGCTGAGCTGCTGCTCTCTGCAGGTGATGAATAAGGGGCCCTCTGAGGCCCCTATTTCCCAGCAGTGCTCTGGGAAGTGCTCTATGGCTTTATGAAGCAGAGAACAATACAGCATTGTTTTTTAAAGTGCAGTTGAAGGTTTCACATCAGCACAGCTCTGATTATGCAGTAGATGGAATTTTTGGTCTTTGCTTTACTAAGACATTTTATCATTTTAGGCAGTAAACGGGATGAATCAAATCCATGATCAAAATGCTGTGACTTTGCAGTAGTGAAGACAAGGGCAACCTGCTCTCTGCGGTCTGCATGTAGGGTGACATGGTCTTTGCTTAAACTCATTTACACCTTTGTAATGCCATTGTAAAACTGTTACTGTCCTCATTGCTCAGTCCTTTCAATCTACTTTGAGGGAGTGGAAATCAATGCATAAAACTGGAGTCCCACATTTTGTCTCTGGCAACTGTGAAATTCCAGCAATTTCTAGGAAAAAATATCCTGTTGGCAATTTTTTTTTTTACTTGCCCAAAACTGAAAGAAGTATGGATGAATAAACTTTCAAATATCTTTCTGAAACTAGCCGCTCCTCTCCTTTGAGACTGTGCCAAGGATGCAAGAGCTGTTATCCTGATTTCTGACTAATTTCCATGGCAATATTTTTTCATTCATATTTTGGTTTTGAACTGTCAGTCTTGCTACATATCTTATTATTCAGCCTTATCTAGACAGAGACTTTTTCATAGTGCAAAGTCTATCTGTTTTGGTATAGCCAGGAGATTTTAAAGTGGTAGCTATCATACTAAGAAGCAAGCAGAGGCCAACAGATTGATTTGCTGTGGCAAGAGAGACGAGTCTGATATTGATAGGCCTAACTGAGGGCTCATGCTTCACCCAGCAGGCTTCAGAAGGCTGCTTGTTATTTCATTTTTTGGCTTAGAATAATGTAATAAATGACCTCGTCTTGCTTTGTGGCTCTCTTTGCTCCATTTATTTGTTGTCATCATGCTCCCATGAATATTTCATCATTATTTCTACAAAACATTGCCCAGCAGGTTACATGAACATTAGTACTTGAGAAAACAGAATTTGTCAGTACCAAGCTTTTGAAGAGGTTTGCCATTTATTCATAACAGAAGGGTGGAGAGGGTCATAAGAAGCTCACTGACTTAACGAAGAGATGAAGGAGGAGGTAGTGAAAGAAAATTGAGAGAACTGATCATTCTGCAAGCTGTTGTAGGCAATATAATATGTGCATGCACACCATTTTTTTTCCTTGCTTACTGTAATTGCGACACTGTGTTGTATCTTTATAAAACACTTAGGGAAGACACTGCAGGTTCATTGACTTCATTGCCCATGACAAAAAGAAAAAGATTATGGAAAGTAATAAGCAGCAGGCATTGTGCATACAGCTTACTCAAGGCAGCTGGAAGAACTGTGCATTGTGTGGCAGAGCAGTTCTGGAGAGAATGAAATACTGCAACGATAAAGATCTTGATGGGATCGTGGCTGTGTTAGTCTAGGAGAGGTCATCTGCACATACTTTTTATGTTGTAGTGACTGCCTGCAGAATTTGGCCCCTAGTTATTCCAAGATATGCCATTTCCCACCATTCATATAGCTAAGGAGGTTTGGAGGCTGAATATTAAAGTACACAACTAAGAGAAAATGTCTTGTGAGCTCAGTTCTATGCTTTGCAAAATATTAATTTTCTCTGTATGTCATGAACTGTGAAAATTCATATATTCTATGGTTATAAACTGGTCAACTTATGGAGAGAAATTCTCATATAAGGCGGAACAAAGAGGTGAGATTTTTATAAGAGGTAGGAAAAAGGAACAATTTGAGCTCTAGTTAGACAAAAGAGCTGAGAGGCAGCTTCAGGGTCAGAGTAGTGCTTTCAAACAGTTGCTGGTTTTGAAATGAATGTATTACTTTTGGTGTTGCAAGGGTCAAAAATTTGTTCCTCAGCAGCAGAAGTTCCAGTTCTGCTTAAGAGCAGGAGTTTTTTAGTGTGCTCAGTTGGAAAGAGCCACCATTCTTCCCAAACCTGCTGTCAACATCCCATTGCTTATTCCTAACTCACCAGTGGATTCTCCATGCATGCCTACCGGATTAGCAACATTCCTGGTTCCTAGACCTCAGCCTCCCACTGTCTTTGTTAACTATCTGGAGTATGCATCTACTCATGCTGCAAAGTATCTGTGGGGACACCTCTATAAGTGTTGCTATACAAAGGTACATACAGGCTTTCAACCCCACAGGTCAAAAAAGAAGTTAAACCACGCACACAGTTCTGTCTAGATAAAGACAACACAAAAAAATTAAGCCAACTCAAGCAGAAGGTGAGTTCATAGAATAGCTAGTGCCACTCAAAGGAAAGCTTTGCACTCCTAATGCGCTGCCAGTTCTCTTCCTTCAAATATCAGAGCCAACTGTGTGGCACCTGATATTTTAGATGGTCTAGCTGGGCTTTAAGGCAAGGTTGATGAATACAATTTGTGACTTGCCTGTGGCTGAGAGATGAAGGCTTTTCCTGCCAACTTGTTCGACATAGTGACAGGAAATACTTGTCCCTACTTCACACTGTGGTGCAGTGGACTCCAACTCAAGGCTGATGGCACTGAACCTGTAAACAGCTCTTCATCTTTCTGTGGCAATTTGCAAGTCAAGACGGAATATATAAATGTCTTAGTTTAATTTGATTTCCCGGCCAATGCACCAATAATGTTATAGTTTTGATTTGCCAAATTAAATATACTCATTTTCTGTTGTGAGACAGAACCAGGAGCAAAAGCAAGGCAAGCCTAAAATGTAAAGAGGGTATAAAAAACTTTATTAACTACACAAAGAAAGAGGGAAAAAAAAAAAACAAATTCAGAATAAGATCTTCAGACCACTCCCTCGTCCCCCTCCCAACCTTCTTAACAGCAAAACAAACATACAAAAAACCACTTCAGTCAGTTCCCAACTTAAATAGTCCTTTTCAGTTCACTTTGGAGAGAG
>VWZS01008030.1:1940-22382 GCA_013397075.1 Rhabdornis inornatus | reverse complement strand
GGGAAATGGGGAAATGGGGAAACAGGAAATGGGGAAATGGGGAATGGGAAATGGGGAAATGGGGAAATGGGGAAATGGGAAATGGGCTGAGCACACCATGGGCAGCAGTGCTGCAGGGCTCTGGTGAATTCTCCTCCTTGCACACCCCATCCTGCTGCTCTGCAGCTCACCCAGGAAGGAAAACCCCGAGCAGGAGTTCTGTGGGTCACGTGTGGCTCTTTGGAAATGACCTTTGGAGGTTTGTCATCACCACTTGCACACACTCAAATAAAAGTGTATTTTGTTTGTTTAAAGTTGCAGTCATTTGAATTTTGAAAATATTATTCAAAAATTTTTTTCCAAGCCAGATTTCTTTTGACAATTATATCAAGAGGATTCGGCTGGTGCCAAGTTTTGGGTTTTTGTAGCTAATTCTCAATTGTGCTTCGCAGGCTTTGGTTTGCTGACAACCATCTGCTTCAACCCAGCGTTCTTCCTTAAAGTCAGCCCAAAAGAAATTAAAATATCAAAAGGAAATATTTCAGAGGGAGCGAGAAGGAAGCAAAAACCGAGGAGGCTGGAGCTGCAAGCAGCTTTGGAATTTCACTCTCGCTGAAGTCACTTTTTCTGGAGCCAGCTCAGCCAGGAGCCCCCCTGGGCTGGGGCAGCTCGCAGTGGGCACAGACCCTCAGCAGGCTGTGCCAGCCCTGCTGGGCTCTCCCCCAGTCCTCCCGAGGCCTTGGCCAGCCTGGTTCTGTCCCCAGGGGCTTTTCCAGGTGCCCAGGTGTCCTGTCCTGTCCCCAGGGGCTTTTCCAGGTGTCCTGTCCTGCCCCCATGCCCTGGCACAGGGCACTGCTGGTCCCCAGCAGCTCCTGCCAGGCTGTCCCCTCTCTTGGGAGGAAATCCTGGCGTGGCTTTTCGGCTGTGCCAGCTCTGGCCACTCCCTGTCTGTGACCAGCTCACCCCGAGACTCAATTCACCGTTTGTAATTAGAGCAGTGCTGAAAAACAGATGGGAAATATTAATTAAATGTTACAGTTGGCCTCCCGTAGCCTTTTGGTATGGAATCAGGAGCTGAATACATCAATCAGATGAAGGAAAAGGAATTTCTGCAGGTTTCACCACACCCCCATCCTGAGGTGCTGGAGAACCTGAGCTGGCAGAGGGGTGAGCAGTGTCCGTGTGGTGTGGGCATGAAACTGCTCCTGCAGCTTCTGTCCCACCCTGGGTGAGCTCCAGTCCCTGCTGGATCCTCCTGCAGCTCCTGTCCCACCCTGGGTGAGCTCCTGGCACTGCTGGACCCTGTCCCATCCCAGGTGAGCTCCAATCCCTGCTGGATCCTGCTGCAGCTCCTGTCCCATCCCAGGTGAGCTCCAATCTCTGCTCTGCTCCTGTCCCATCCCAGGTGAGCTCCAATCTCTGCTCTGTTCCTGTCCCATCCCAGGTGAGCTCCAGTCCCTGCTGGATCCCCACAGGTCCCCTCACCCCCTGGGAGGGCAGCAGCCCCACCCAGCCCAGTCCAGGCCCTGCTGCACTGCCAGGGATGCTCAGAGCACCAGCAGGGAACAACAACAGCAAACACAGACCGGTCTGGCCTTCAAATAAAATGCCCAAGGTGCTCTCCCCCTCCCACTCAACATTGTCATTTAATATTCTTTATGGCCCTAACACAATTTTACTGCCATGGATTGGATTTTTCCTTTTTCTGGTGAAGACCAACTATCAATACCTAGCAATAATAAAACTGAACAGAGAACATTTTATCAATAAAGTGCAACAAAGGCTCCTGTGCTCCACGGAAGAGGAATTAATGATGGCTGGGAATTCAGAGCCACAAAAATGAGGCTGTGGGAGAGAAGCTGCTCGGAGCAGAGGGAAGGAGAGGGGCCCAGCAAATGGAGGTGCCCTGCTGGCATGGAAAGCTGGAGCCTTCGCCAGCAGCCCCGTGCGAAGCCGAGCCTCACCGTCAGCGTTTGCCACTGCACCGGGAAAAACAAAAGCAGGGCAAGATGAACAGCACTGCCTCTGATCAGTGTGAAGTTGCATTTTAATGGAATTATGGCAAACCTCAGCTCAAACAGAAAAGTCCTAATCCTGTAAGGCTTTAATTTTCTTTCTAATACATTTCTAATATTCCCCAAACCCGAGTTCCTTACACTGCTTTAATCAATTTCATGAAGGATTCGTGTGACTTTGACGGTGTTTTGTTGTTTTTATAAACAAATGAGCAGATTGCAGTTCCAGGAGACGCCTGTGGTGGCCACGGCCAGTGCAGCCCTGGGAGAACTGGCCAAGGTCAGGGACAGGGGACACCCTGTGCTGGTGTCACATCCCCTGCTCATCCTCGTGTTTTCAGTGCCTCTGCACGTGGGATAAATTCCAGGGAATGCATCCCTCCTTCCAATAGCCTCTGCAGAGTAAGATGCTAAATTTAGGGACTAAATTATTCATGATGTGATTTTCTCTGGATCCTAATCTTTGACTCTCCAATGCCAGACAGCAGAACTCTCGCTGGAAAACGAATTTCAAGGCTGCTTCTCCTGCACACAAAAATGTACCTGCAGAAACAGCTGGAGTGGGAGATTCCTGCCTGGCTGAGGGAGATGGGAAGGGGCTGGAGAATCCCTGAGGGAGATGGGAAGGGGCTGGAGAATCCCTGAGGGAGCTGGGAAGGGGCTCAGCCTGGAGAAAAGGAGGCTCAGGGGGGCCCTTGTGGCTCTGCACAACTCCCTGACAGGAGGGCACAGCCGGGGGGATTTGGGATCTGGGAACAGGGAACAGGGCCAGGAGCAGAGGGAAGGGCTCAGGCTGGGCCAGGGGAGGCTCAGGGGGCACAGGGCTCCAGGTGTGGGTCAGGATCTGTGTCCTCCCCTGGCACAGCTCACAGCACGGTGCTGGGGCTGTGTTTGGCTCTGGAGGATGATTTCTGGGCAGCATTCCCCCATTCCCAGCATGCAGGGTCCCAGGCTGGCAGGGATGGGAATGTTCCAGAGGCACTGGGGCGAGCTGGGGCTGGGAGAGCCCGAAACTGCTCATGGGCTCTGCTGCTCTGGCAGGGGAGGTGCATCCCCGAGAGCCTGGCTGCTGCAGAGGGGAAAGGTTCATTTTGTGAGCACAGGGAGGAATCAGAGCGTGTGTCTGGAGCTGATGCTGTCCCAGGGCCCAGAGCTCTCCTGTGCAGGCAGCTCTGCCCCCGTGCTGTGCTGCAGCCAGAGCTGCTGCTCCTGTTCGTGTGCCTGCTTCTCTTCGTGCCAGAGGCTTTGGAAGAGCTCCAGAATCATCTGTGCTCCTGCTACAGCACTGTCTGATGGCTCGGGACGTGGCACAACCTCTCGGGTAATATGGAAATCATCTCATGTTTGGTAAACGGAGGGTTTAGTTGTGTGAGTCAACAGATTTAATTACTTGGGTAATAAACTGTTCTGCAGCGGTTTCTGACTCATCCCTTTCTTGCTTTAGAAGCCGTGTGAGGACCACAGGGAGCCCGTGCTGGCACGGATCCTGTGCTGGGCACAGGGGGCTTTCCAAAAAGTGAGAAAGCCACGACAGACAAGGGACATTTTTAACACCTTGCTCCATTACCCTGAGCTTTTCTTTCTCTCCCTGTTTTTGGTTTGGGTTATTTCCTCTCCACGTTCTACCTGCTTGAAGGAAAGGCATTTTTCATAAAGGCATCTGTGCCACCTTCCTCCCTGGTTTAGGTGCAGACGCCACAGCTGGAGGCTCGCTCCTGGCTTCCTGAGGAGCTCAAACTCTCCCAAAAGTTCCATTTAAAATCCAAGCTCCACCTCGTCCTTGCAGGTGTTTTTATTCACTGCCTTCTCTCTGGCTCTGGCTCTGCCTTGCACACGTGTGCACACACAGTGCAGGCACGGATGCAGTTTCATCCTCAGTTTCAAACTGTGCTGGTTTTCTTTTTAAGTGTGCCTGTGCTCCCCCTACAAGATGTGAGATGGAAGAGAAAAGCTCCATGAACATGCAAAAAGAATTCGAACACAAAAGTGGATTCTGGAGCACCTCCAGCTCCCACCAGCCCCTGACAGAGCCCACACCTCTGACCTGGGATCACAAACTTTCCACCCCAAGGTTCTTTTAACAGGTGAGAGTGTAGGAGGGTGAGGAGCACATCCATCACCTGGTGTGTGCTCCCCACGCTCACAGGCAGCCCAGACCGGGATTGGAGCCTGGGAGCGCTGCAGTGAGCAGCACTGCCGAGTGTGTAAGCCACACCTGATGGGCTGTGCCCCTCCCAGTGATCCATCCGTGCTGCATTTACAGCACTGACACCTTCTCATGATTCTGCTTCCCATTCATCTCTGCTCAATTTGCACTAGTGACAGCTTTTAATATTGCAGCTTCTTTCCCTGCACCAGGCAGTTCTGGGTCTGTGTCTGACTGAGATGGAACTCCTTGGGAGTGATGAGGAAAGCTCAGCTCCCCTCAGCAGAGAGATCTCTGTGCAAGGAGCTCCTGAGGCAGATAATGAAGAACTGTGGGGCTGCTTGTGGATGCAGCACACACGACTCACCGCTGGATCAGGAGCCATCGGAAAGAAGGAGCTGCCTTTAAATGAAACACTGCATGGATGTGAATTAAAACAGGAAAAGCAGGGGGATGTGCTGATTCCAATGTGAATTAAAACAGGAAAAGCAGGGGGATGTGCTGATCTCAATGTGAATTAAAACAGGAAAAGCAGGGGGATGTGCTGGTCCCAGTGTGAATTAAAACAGGAAAAGCAGGGGGATGTGCTGATTCCAATGTGAATTAAAACAGGAAAAGCAGGGGGATGTGCTGATTCCATTGTGAATTAAACAGGAAAAGCAGGGGGATGTGCTGATTCCAATGTGAATTAAAACAGGAAAAGCAGGGGGATGTGCTGATTCCATTGTGAATTAAAACAGGAAAAGCAGGGGGATGTGCTGGTCCCAATATGAATTAAAACAGGAAAAGCAGGGGGAAATGCTGATTCCAATGTGAATTAAAACAGGAAAAGCAGGGGGACACGCTGGTCCCAGGCTGCCATTGGCTCCAGGAGGAGTGAGATGGGACTCGTGCTGTCCCCAGTTATCCAGGCCAGCAGCAGGAGCTGCTGCAGGGCACGGGGACCTGGCAGCACTCACCCCAGGCTATGGCACTGGTGGCCACTGCCAGGGCACCTCCCGTGGCCTCTGGGGAAAGGCTGGGGCCAAACTCACCTTCATTTGTCATCTGAGAGCAGGACCAGCCTTCGTCCAGACTGTGAATGTGCAGAAAAGTGATTAACCTTAATTCGGTGTAATGGGATGTATGGAGAGGCTGATGGACAGTGACACCAGGAACGTGAGGGGTGAGCACAGGGACGGTGCTGGGTGAACAGGATCTGCTCTGATCCCTCCTGGATCCCCAATTCTGGCACATCCTCCTGCCCAACCCGCTCAGAACACACAAAGCAACACTTCCCTGCCCAGCCAAGCTCTGCCTGCCTTCGCTGACACTTTTTGGATCGGGTTTCAGCAGGGAGCAGCGATTACAGCGCCGTGCTCATTTCCAGCCCAGCACGCCCGCAGCTGAGGTGGCTGCTCTGTCCCCTGAGGATTTCCCATTTTGCTTTTGGACCAGCAGCACAGAGATGTGGCTGTGGCTGTGATTTTGGGACAAGGATGTGCCGAGGCCTCTTGCAGAACTGGGGGCGTGTTCTTGCCTGTGGGACGATCCCAAAAAAAGGGTTTTGGAGCCACGGGTTACTGCCAGCACCAGACAGGGACTGCTCTCTTACGATCATCCTCATTTTCCCATTCAGTTTTATAACCTGCCTAATGGCTCTGGGAATTCAGGCAGTGACAGGGTTACGTAGGGATGGAAGCAGCTCGCGGATAAATGGGTCTGGAACTCCTGGGGGGAAAACGGAACTTGCTCTGCTGCTGGCCTGATCTCCAGCTCCCTGAAACACTTCTGAATTCTTCCCCTTTCTGCAGCGAGCTCTGAATGGAAGAGGAATGCTCCAGAATAAGCCTCAGTACTTGGGAATGATCCTTATTCACACGAGTCCGGGCGATAAATATCTTGTCAATTAATCTGAGATGTATGAGGCACCCAGAGCAGTGACTGATGGCTGAGTATCAAACGCTGCAGTGTTATCAGCCCCGTCCCCCACGGTGATAAATGAAGGGATGAGCCTTGCCGAGATACCATCACAATTTTATTTATTGTTTGGTGCCGTGTCCTGTCCTGCTCATGCAGTTTTAAACAAATTGCAGTTTGCTCACGGGCATGGGAGATGTGCAGCAGGCCCCGTGCTCGCCTGCACAACCCCACACAGCTTTTCTCAAACACCCAGTTCAAGGCAGAAACGCTAAAAATATTCAGGAATGTCAGATGAAAGAAACCGGAAGGTTAAAAAAAAAAAAGTTTTAATGAATTCTGTTGTGCTAATGGGAGTATCACCAGGTAAATGCATTCGGCTCAGGCACTTGAGAGCTTCAAGGACAAGTTCAGGTTGAATTTATGGAGTTTTTGTTTTGAATTTAATCTTGCTAATTATTTTAATAATTAAAAATGTTCTGCTAAAGCAGGTTGTAATTAGCTAATTATTTGCTCTGTTTATGTTTCCTGCTTACTTATGCGTTTTTATTATTCTCCTGAACTCTGAAGAGAAACTCTTGAGGAGTGTTGGTGTCTCCATCCCGAGGTGTCTGGTGGGAGGAGGTTGGGACGGCCACGCTCTCACTTTTGGGGACCAGAAAGTTGTGTCCTGTCCCACACAGCTCCTGTCTGTCTGTCTGTCCCACACAGCTCCTGTCTGTCTGTCTGTCCTGCTGGGAGGGCACAGGAAATCACAGCTCCTGTCTGTCTGTCTGTCTGTCCTGCTGGGAGGGCACGGGAAATCACAGCTCCTGTCTGTCTGTCTGTCTGTCTGTCCTGCTGGGAGGGCACAGGGAATCACAGCTCCTGTCTGTCTGTCTGTCTGTCCTGCTGGGAGGGCACAGGAAATCACAGCTCCTGTCCCTGCTCACTCCAGGAGGGATTGGAGGGATCCGGGCTCTCCCCTCACGATGCTGCAGAGCCCCCACAGCCCCTGTCTGTCCCAGCCCGGAACCACAGGAGGACTGGAATAACAACGCGAATGTGAGTGAATTCCCGGAGAAAACAGCGCGGAATAATGAGGAGAGATGTGTCCATACCCAGGCAGCTTTAGGACATTTATTGCTAATATATAACAAAGACAGTGGAACATGGATAAATGACAGCTTTGATGAGCCTTTACTGCACAGCTCTTTGCGCCTCATTAAATGTGAAGAATAAAAGAAGAGCCGAGGACTCCAAAGGCAAATCTGCAGCCGCTGCTAATGAATGATGAGGGTTCTGAAGGCAAAGGACAGGTTTGGACACATCTGAGTCACCACTGTCACAACAAGGGTTCGTGTCTCCTGGGAAGGGAGCACAGATGTGGAGGAGGAAGAGAACAGGCAGGAGGGGAGTTTGCTCTGGGGAAGGGAGCCCAGTTGGGCTTTGAGTTCCCAACGAGGCAAAATCAGACACGGGCAAGGCAAAAAAATCAGACACAGGGAAGGCAAAAAAATCAGACACAGGGAAGGCAAAAAAATCAGACACAGGCACCCTCCAGCCTGGGCTCTCCTGCTCCACATGGTGCCCGTGTCACCCGTGTCACCCTGAGGGAGCAACTCATGATCTGAGCCCACAGCAGGGACCCCAGGGACGGCAGAGTCACATCAGGGACACGGGGAGAGATCCCAGGAATGGCAGAGTCACATCAGGGACATGAGGAGGGACCCCGGGGACGGCAGAGTCACTGGCACATGTGGCTGTGGCACAGGCCGGGCCCCTGCCATGGGCACAGACACCTGCAGTGCCCCAGGCTGGTTCATCCTGGCCTTGGACACTTCCAGGGATCCCTCTGAACCCCTTCCCGAGGGATCAGTCCCTGCTATCACCACTGCAGGATATTTTCCTGCCCCAGTACAGCCTCTCCAGCTACACCTCAAGGGTTTTATTTTTAATGCAGGGTTTTTGGTTTTTTTTTCTGCATGTGGAGTTCATCTGTTTATTTGCTTGAGGAGATTAGAACAGTCCCAAGGGAGCGTGTGTTCCTGCTCGTACCCATTTCCTACCCTGAATCACATTACCCACACTTTCTGCAGCCTTCCTGGAGTTTAAAATTAAAGCAGAACATGAATATTGATACCAGCACCCTCCTGCTCACGCACAGACAGCACACGTCCTCACCTGTGGGGATGGCGAGGGGGAGGAAGGCAGCACAGCTGAGACCGTGGCCCAAAGGTGCTGCCAGGTGGCCCAAAGGTGCTGCCAGGTGGCCCCTGAGCTGCAGGCTGGGGTGGTGGCAGTGCCAGGCTCCTGTGCCATCCCATGCCATCCCACCCGGGGGGTTTTGGCCGGGCTCTGCTGTGGGGGTGTGTGAGCTAATGAGAGTTAATGAGAGTTAATGAGAGCTAATGAGAGCCCAGCCAGGCTGGCTCAGCTCCCTCCTGGTGGCTGTTGTTGTTCCCGTTGCTGGTTGCCCGGGGGCTGCTGCCCACACGCTGCTCCAGCCTGGCCAGGGCGTGGGGCACCGGAGCCTTCCCTGCTGGAACCCCGGCCTCCCCCCAGCCCTGCACAGCCCCTGCCTTCTGTTCTCCCTGCTCCCACTGCTGCCCATCGCTCCCCTGCCCAGCAGCTCCATCCCTGCCCCGACCCCTGAGATCCCTCAGGCTGCACACAGGGAAAAAAACCACTTCCCTTTGGAACTGTCCTGGAGCATCTCGGTGTCTGGCTGGAGCCTCCCAGTGTGCACTGAAACCTCCCAGTGTCCATCTGGACTCTCCCAGTGTCTGACTGGAACCTCCCAGTGTCCAGCTGGAACCTCCCAGTGTCCAGCTGGAGCCTTCCAGTGTCCAGCTGGAACCTCCCAGTGTCCAGCTGGAACCTCCCAGTGCCTAACTGGAACCTCTCAGTGTGCACTGGACTCTCCCAGTGTCTGGCTGGAACCTCTCAGTGTCCAACTGGAACCTCTCAGTGTCCGGCTGGAACCTCCCAGTGTCTGACTGGAGTCTCCCAGTGTCCAGCTGGAAGCTCCCAGTGTCCAGCTGGAACCTCCCAGTGTCTAACCGGAGCCTCCCAGAGTCTGACTGCAACCTCCCAGAGTCTGACGGGAGCGTCCCAGTGTCCATCTGCAGGATCCCAGCATTTCCTGGGCACAGGGATCTGCAGGATCCCAGCGTTTCCTGGGGCACAGGGATCTGCTGGATCCCAGCATTTCCTGGGACACAGGGATCTGCTGGATCCCAGCATTTCCTGGGACACAGGGATCTGCTGGATCCCAGCATTTCCTGGGGCTTTTCCCTCTGCCTTTCCCCCTCGGGTCCAACCCCACTGAGCTGAACCTGCCATGGCCCCGGGCACCTTTCTCAAGGTAAAGAATTAACTCCGATTATTTTCTCTGTGTGACGGTGACGATGTGTCCGGGAATTGTTTCAGCAGATAAATGGACCCAGCCTGTTTGTGGGGTGAGGAAATCACCACACACACCCAAATTGGCGCTTCCCCCTTTACCTGCAGTGCTGCTGCCTGCCCTCAGCACCTGATGGGTTCCCCTGCTCGTTTCACACTCCTCCTCCTCCTCCTCCTCATCCTCATCATCATCATCCTCCTCCTCATCATCCCCTCACCAAGTTTGTTTTGCCCATTTTCCCGGTAATTCTGTGCAGTCCTGTCTTCAAGGGAGGCAAGAAAGGAACTCTGATTTTCCACCAACCACTGTGAGCTCTGGAGCCATTAGGATAATTCTGCTCGCTGGAGCTGTGCCTTTGTTCTCAAACATCTGGATCAGGATTGGATTCCCCAAAAACAGCTTTCCCAGGAGGGCAGGAAACAGCACCTACAGCCTGGATGTGTGGGGCTGGGAGACAGACTCACTGCAGCATGAAGGGCTGGAAAACACGAAATTCATCAGGCAGCTGAGGTATCCCCACTAATTACCTCCCCAGATAAAATTCCTGTTCGACCTTCTGGTGCCCAGCACGGAACTGCGGGAGCTGGAGATGCTCGCCGAGACTGGCAGAGCCTGAGCACTCATGAAAGAATAAATAACACCGGCACTGCGCTTCCCTGTGAAGGATGGCGGTGAGCGAGCGCTGCTGGGCACGGAGTGCTCGGCACACACATCACAAATGCCCCAAACTGGGCTCAGGGTGACTCCTGGGGTGAGCGTCCCACGGGGGCAGCGTTCCCTCCCCTCCCGCTGAACCGATGCGAGGCTACAAAACCACCCCGAAATTCAATTGCTGCTACGTTTCTGACATCAGGACTCGCACTATAAATTCTAATTCTGTATTCTGTCAGTAAGTAACTAATGCTGAATTATCTCCTGCCTTAGCCATACACCACTGGAGCCCATTTCGAGTGCTAAAGGATGTTTTAATAAAGGCTGATTTTCCAGCCGAGTGTCTGAACCGCAGCCAGCGGCAGGACAAGCAGTGCCAATCAAAGCAGAGCGTCCTGGCCCCTCGGCAAGGAAAGGTTAATTGGATGTGCGGAATGAAAGGATTGGAGCGTCAGGCATCTGTGACAGGTTTGTTCTGCCTTCAAAGCGCCCCGTCCCACCCCTCCGCCGCTGCTCAGATGCTGCCGATGCTGCCCTGTTCTCACGGACACGGCCGGGGAAGCGTCCTCACATCACCGGCATCTCGGAAAAACTTCACAGACAAAATATTTCATGGATCCAGCAGTCTGCTTTCAGCAGAGGGCAGGGATCTGAGGGAGCTCTCGTCTTTAATTATTCCCTACAAGACCGTGGCAGCAGAGCGTGGATGGGGTGTGATGAGCTCGGAGCAGAGGGGGCAGCCCTGCTGAGGGATGTCCCTACACTGTCCCCAACCTGAGCCGTGCCTGGGTGGGGGACAGAGCATCCCTGAGTCACAGAGGATCCCTGAGTCACAGAGCATCCCTGTGTCACAGAGCATTCCCGTGTCACAGAGCATCCCTGTGTCACAGAGCATCCCTGTGTCACAGAGCATTCCCGTGTCACAGAGCATTCCTGTGTCACAGAGCATCCCTGTGTCACAGAGCATTCCCGTGTCACAGAGCATCCCTGTGTCACAGAGCATTCCCGAGTCACAGAGCATCCCTGAGTCACAGAGCATCCCTGTGTCACAGAGCATTCCCGAGTCACAGAGCATCCCTGTGTCACAGATCACCCCGTGTCACAGGGGGAATGTGCTGTGCAGCCCCAGCGGCTTCCCAGCACTGCTCCTCTTCCTGCAGGACTCCTGGAGCAGGGAGCCCTCGGCTCTGGCCCTGCTCTGTGCCGGGGCAGTGCCTGCACCGGGGCTGTGACAGGCTCCGTGTGCCCCTGCTGCCACGGGCACCACGTCCCACCATGGGCACCACCAGAACCCAGCACATCCCGGTACATCCTATCCCAGTATATCCCATCCCAGCACATCCCGGTACATCCCAGTACATCCTATCCCAGTACATCCCATCCCATCCCAGTACATCCCATCCCAGTATATCCCATCCCAGTACATCCCATCCCAGTACATGCCAGTACACCCTATCCCAGTATATCCCATCCCATCCCATCCCATCCCATCCCATCCCATCCCATCCCATCCCATCCCATCCCATCCCATCCCATCATCCCTGTATCCCTGTATCCCATTATCCCATCATCCCTGTATCCCTGTATCCCATTATCCCTGTATCCCTGTATCCCATTATCCCATTATCCCATTATCCCTGTATCCCTGTATCCCATTATCCCCTTATCCCATTATCCCATTATCCCATCCCAGGTGGCACACAGGGCACACCTTGGCAGCTGAGGTGTCTCCCCACAGATGCTGCTGACACCCAGAACCCAACGAGTGATTAATTAGCACAACCCCGCATTTCCATGGCCGAGGTGCAGCACAGCAGGAGCTGCAGCTTCTCCCGGTGCAGCAGAGATTTTGCTGTGGAAAAAACCCGTCCTGCTTTTCAAAGGCCTTTAAAGCATCCTTAGAGCTTTGTCTCCTTCAGAGATCTCCCAAACTCCTTTTGTTTAGTCTTTTGTTGCTAATTAACCCTCCTGAGCTGTTTGCTCTGCTCTCGAGGCCTGACCTTCCATGGAAGACATGGGATATTTTAAAGCTCCAATTAAAATATTTCTTTTGAGTGCTTTTGCACTGGACAAAAGTCTTTTAACATGAGCAAAAATGTATTCTCTTAAATATTTGGGCTTGCTAATATGTATCAATTTACCACAACATTTTATTAACGGCACAGTTTATGTATATGTATATGTATATGTATATGTATATGTATATGTATATGTATATGTATATGTATATGTATATGTATATGTATATGTATATGTATATGTATATGTATATGTATATGTATATTTATGTTATATCATCTCTTCATATAGCTCTTTTTCCAGCACGTGGCAGCACAAGCAACACGTGAAAGTCAGTGAAATTCTTTCCAGTTTTCCCCATGATTAAAGCCCTGCTATTCCAGGGAACATAAAGCACAGCCACAGAATGGCAGCAACTCCTTAAACATCATTTCCTGATCATAATGCTGTCATTAGGAGTGCTTCAAGTGTGTGTCTAAGAGCTCAGGGACTGTCACCTGTAACAAATTCCTACCTGGGACTCGTTTAAATCTAACAACCTGCCTTCCTGCATCATGTTGGATCAGCCAGCGCACACCATTCCTTGGAATTAGGTTTGTATAAGGAAGGATTAGCCCTGTATAATATAATGTTACATTTTGTTGTTCTGAGCTGTACCAAATGTAAATCATGTCTCAGGCACGGCAATAATTCAAACAGGAAATGCAAAAGGAAAGACATCAATATGAAAAAGGAAGACAGGCTCTACAGGAACACAGTGCGTGTGGAACTGGCTTTGAAAGTCAAATACACACCTTTATTTGCAGTGCTCGGGGGCTGCTGAGTTACCCAGAGGATTTCTGTGCAATAATGTCATATCTGCACCTCAGTGGGCAGCACGGCTCGGCAGAATGGCAATGAGGCAGCAGCGACTCGGGCTGGCGCGGGGGCACCCTCGGAAGCAGCACTGCCTCTGCCTCTCCCAGCTGGACACAAACGTGGAAATCTGGAGCTCTTAAAAGCTCCCTTTGGAGGAAGGATTGGAGGAAGCACTTGCTAACATCTCAGAAATAAGTGATGCAGCTCTGTGTTTTAACAGTGCTTTATAAAAACGGAACTGAAATGGGATTAGAACACAGCACAGGGACAGAACTCTGCCTTCTCTGCAGCGGAGAGGCACAGCCCCCAGGCCAGGACACCTTGTCCAGGTGGATTGTCCTGTGCTGTGAGGACACAGACGGTGTACCTGGCCAGGGGAGCAGCGTGCTGGGACCAGCAAACGTCACTGCTGGGCTCTGGAGGGGAGGTGGCAGAGCCATGGCCAGGACAGGAGCTCCAGGCANAAGGGGAAAGGGGAAAGGGGAAAGGGAAGGGGAAGGGAAAGGGGAAGGAAAGGAGAAGGGGAAGGGAAAGGGGAAAGGGGAAAGGGAAAGGGGAAAGGGGAAGGGGAAGGGGAAGAGCTTCAGGGCTTCTCCTGAGAGCAGAGT
Organism: Rhabdornis inornatus; assembly: GCA_013397075.1. Lineage (NCBI taxonomy): Eukaryota > Metazoa > Chordata > Aves > Passeriformes > Rhabdornithidae > Rhabdornis > Rhabdornis inornatus. The sequence continues at coordinate 8,822 of VWZS01008030.1, read as the reverse complement.
ATAGGAACAGCCCAGGGGAACAGAACAGGGGAACAGCCAGAAGGGAACCCTTCCTGCCACAACCCAGGTTGTCTGTCCTGTGTCCCTGAGCTTGCAGCAAGCAGACCCGCAGCTGTGCTGGGGCCCAGAGCCGCGGGTGGGGCCCAGGAGCATCCCTGGCTGTGGCTGCCGTGGCTCAGCGCTGCTCTGGGGCTGCCATCCCACAGGATTGTGGTGAAGCTGCTGTGCCTGTGGGCTCTGATTGTGTCCCGTTTGCTCATTCTAACCACGGGGGCTAAAGCCCTTTGCTGTGGGCTTGTGGCTGCATGGTCTGAGCCCCTTCTTTCAGGGACTGCTGTCAAGCAAGGCTGGGATGACTCTTCTGTGTGGGGACAAACCCGTGCACGGTTCTGTGTGAGCAAGGACGTGCACAGGGTGCCCACCCCGCTCTGGGCACGTGCCGGGGTCTCATCCTGTCCCCACTGCTGTGACACGAGGTCAGGGGGTGTCAGAGCTGGAATGTCTCTGCAGTGGGGCAGAACAACTCTCGGTGAGAGCCGGCCAGCCTCGCAGCTCCACCAGACCTGAGTCCAAGCCGTTATTTAGGCTTTGGAAGAAGCCGATTGTTTTCCTGCAGCTTGAAACAAAGGCCCAGAGTGTAATTCCCACGTTTGCAGAGCGAACCTTTCGGAGCAGGTGGCAGAGCAGCAGGGGAGGCTCTGGGCAGCTGCTGCTCCCCCAAACCGGAGGGACGGGCAGAAGGTCCGGAGAGCCGAGCTGTGCAGGCTCCAGGGGGGAATAAATGAGAGCAGGAGCTGGAACGAGGCCACAAACCAGAATTTAATTGCACACTCCTTGTGCTTCCTGAGACTGGGCTACAGCAGCCAGGAGTGGCTCTGGAGGAAATGAAAATACCTGTGAATGTTGGGGTGGGAAACTGCGTCCGAGGAGTCTGGATGGAACAAACTGCGTCAGGGAGGGGGGACAGCGCCGGAATTCTGTGAATTCTGCAGCCTGGCTGCGTGGGGCACTGGCCCAGCAATGATTTGTCACCTGGGGACACTGCACAGGTCAGGCCGTGAGCACCTCGTCCTGCTGCTGATTTCTGCAGCCTGAGGCGGGCAGGGGTGGCAGGGACAGGCAGCCCGGGTGTCCCACAGGATATCGAGAGCTTTGCTGTGTTTGACCTCTGCCGAGTCACCAACAGCCAGAGCAGAGAGAGCCTGTCCGTCTGTCCATCTGTCCATCTGTCCGTCTGTCCGTCTGTCCGTCTGTCCATCTGTCCATCTGTCCGTCTGTCCATCTGTCCATCTGTCCATCTGTCCATCCTGTCCATCCTGTCCATCAGTCCATCTGTCCATCCTGTCCATCTGTCTATCCTGTCCATCCCATCCTGTCCATCTGTCCATCCTGTCCATCTGTCCATCTGTCCATCTGTCCACCCTGTCCATCCTGTCCATCAGTCCATCTGTCCATCTGTCCATCTGTCCATCTGTCCACCCTGTCCATCCTGTCCATCAGTCCATCTGTCCATCTGTCCATCCTGTCCATCTGTCCATCTGTCCATCCTGTCCACCCTGTCCATCCTGTCCATCCTGTCCATCAGTCCATCTGTCCATCAGTCCATCTGTCCATCCTGTCCATCCTGTCCATCTGTCCATCTGTCCATCTGTCCATCTGTCCATCTGTCCCCCCTGTCCATCCTGTCCATCAGTCCATCTGTCCATCTGTCCATCAGTCCATCCTGTCCACCCTGTCCACCCTGTCCATCCTGTCCATCCTGTCCATCAGTCCATCTGTCCATCTGTCCATCTGTCCATCCTGAGCAGCCCAGCCCTGTGACCTGCAGCCCGCAGCCCCCCCGGGCTCGTGGGGGTCACTGTGACCCACCAGGGCTCTCAGGCTGCAGGATCTTCTGGCCATGTTTGTCAGAGTTTTTCATTCTCTGGCTCTGCAGGAGCTGGGAAGCAGGGACTGATGGAAACAACTTGTCAGTGCTGAGATCACCCGGACCCTGGACTGAAAAATCGCCTTTGTGAGTGGCAGACTGAAGCAAACACACGGCAGTGGGTGTCTCTCCTCACTGCCTGGCTCGGGACTGCGCAGTTCCACTTGAGACAAAGCCAGCAGCAACAAACGCTGCCATTCCTGCGCTGCTGCTCTCCTAAGGTCTCACTGAAACGTCCTGTTATCCTTTTCAGCAGGCTTGGCTAAGCATTTCAGACCATCTTAAATTCTGTTTTATTTTGAAGGATTAAAGCAAGTGACAATTTCTGCTCAGGATGCACAGGAATTTTAGGGGACTGTGAAATAAGATATGCGTGAGGAGGCTTTTTGTAATACACCAGAGAGAAATACTCATATTAAAAAATGAGATGAATAAATGTGAATTCAAATCCAAGTTTGTGGAGTTGGGGTTTTTTTGTTTTTTCTTTCCCAACTTCAACTTTTGAAGGTGATCCAAGCAGACAAGCGTTATCTCTTGCTGCAGTACATCTCCTCTGTGCCCAGCCTCAGCTGGAGAACGCAGAAACCAAACCAGCCACGGGAATAAAGCACCAGGAAAAGTCCAGGGACAATTCTGGGCTGCCCCTGCAACCCCAGCGCCAGGGGCTGCGAGCAGGGGGCCCTGGGCCACGGGGCTGGGGGTGGCTGTGTCCCCAAACTCAGGGGTGGCTGTGTCCCCAGACCCAGGGGTGGCTCTGTCCCCAAACACAGATGGGGCTGTGTCCCCAAACTTCGGGGTTCTGGGGCTGGCTGTTTCCCTAGACCCAGCAGTCCTGGAGGTGGCTGTGTCCCCAAACTCAGGGGTCTTGAGGGTGTCTGTGTCCCCCAGCCCAGGGGTGGCTGTGTCCCCTCAGTGTCCTGGAGGTGGCTGTGTCCCCAAACTCAGGGGTGGCTGTGTCCCCACAATATCCTGGTGGGGTACCCGTGTCCCCTCAGTGTCCTGGACATGGCTGTGTCCCCACAAGGTCTGGGGGTGGCTGTGTCCCCAAACTCAGGGGTGGCTGTGTCCCCAAACCCAGGGGTGGCTGTGACCCCTCAGTGTCCTGGTGTGTCTCTGTGTCCCCTCAGTGTCCTGGGGGTGGCTGTGTCCCCCAGCCCAGGGGTCTCTGTGTCCCCTCAGTGTCCTGGTGAGTGGCTGTGTCCCCAAACCCAGGGGTGGCTGTGTCCCCTCAGTGTCCTGGTGTGTCTCTGTGTCCCCTCAGTGTCCTGGGGGTGGCTGTGTCCCCCAGCCCAGGGGTCTCTGTGTCCCCTCAGTGTCCTGGTGAGTGGCTGTGTCCCCAAACCCAGGGGTGGCTGTGTCCCCTCAGTGTCCTGGTGTCTCTGTGTCCCCCCGGTGCAGTCCTGTCCCCAGGGAGCTCTGTCCGTGCCCGTTTCCACTCTCGGGCTCTCGATGGGAACTCCAAACCCAACCTGGCCCCTGGGGACCTTGGCACCACCTTCCTCCCCTCCCCTCCCCTCCTCTTCCTCCATCACACTCACTGCCAAGCCCTGCTTTGTTGGGACCTCATTTGTAAAGATCTTCATCCAAAGCAATTTCATAATAAAATGAAGTAGATGCCGGTTCTCCAGGGTTTTTTTTCCATCCAGACATAGAATATCAAATGTAATCAGGGCTGTTTAACCTCAAAAGTGGTGCTATCAGCATTAAGCCTATTTTTACCTTTTTAGCACTTTGAATTTAATTATGTGGCAACATTGCACACACTGTCCAAGTTTGATGGCAGCTGATTTGAGTCGTTTGGCTGGACCATCTGAAATGCTGGTTGATTCTGGGGCTGTTGCACCGCTGACATCTGCCTGGGATTGTAAAACAGAAAAATCACTTCTTTCTATGGCTTTTCTTGCCAGACCTTCAGAGGCTTGAAATTCAAGCTCTGTGGATCTGATCCTCCCCCAAAGCCTTTCCTGCCAGGGACTTTGTGGTGGTGTCTGAAGCTTTTCTTACCTATTGAAATTGGAAAATAATCAGTATTAGAAGATAGCATTGCCTTGTATCCCTCCTAGCTGGAAATTTTCTTTATTGATCATGGATTTCTGGGCCTTTAACAAGCTCATTTTAAAATAATCAGTTTCTCATCAGCACAGCTCGTAAGTGGCTGTGACTTGGGGCAGTTCTGCTGCTGCTGCTGCTGGCAGTGTTGGCAGGGAGGAGGAGCAGCCCAGGCCAGGCTGGAGGGCTTGGGTTGGGTTTGGGGGGGATGAGACCCCCAGAGCCCCCTGTGCCAGGGGAGGGGGTCCCTGGGAGGGGACAGGGCTGTGACCTGGGGACTGCAGCTCTGAGAGCAGGGCACGGGGTTGGGAAGGAGAAGGATTTGACAGGAAGGTCTCACACACGTGTGTGTGGAACAGAAAGATCTTTGGATGGAGAATCTGAAGAAGGAATAGAAATGATATCAAAGTTTTGATAGAGAAGAACAGAATTGCTGAGCCAGTCTGACTGGGTCACCAGAAGACAAAGAGTGAGTGAGCTGGAAGGGGATTTTATGGCTCAGAGCAAAGGATAAACCCACCTCAAACAAAAGATGATTTTACCAAACAAAAAGATTTTCACAGGCAAACAAGAAAGCCAACGTTACAAGTAGAGAAAAGATCTCAGAATTTTCCACTGCAAGAAAACTGAAAAACAACTTCTGGCTTGAACTGTGACACAGTGACCTTTAGTGATTGGAAACAGCAACGTGGATATGGTGATGTTGGTAGCTGTGACAGGCTCTAGGGAACAGTAAAATATTGATTGGTTGCCATGTGTTAAGATGCTCTGCAATGAAAAGTAAATAATGCATTGTAACCAGAACCAGAGTGGTTCCAGACAAACCCAGAGCTGAGGTGACAGGGCTGGGCTGGGCTCTGTCACCCACAACCCCTGAATTGCTGCATCAGCTGGATACACAATAGTAAATAAATTACTGTATCATAATAAATACATAATACATAAATCGCTGTATCATTTGGAGACAATAAACAGCATTTTAAACAATAAATAAATTACTGTATCATGTGGATACAATAAACAGCATTTTAAATAATAAATAAATTGCTGTATCACTTGGATATAATAAAGAGCTTTTTAAAATAATAAATAAATTGCTGCATCATTTGGATATAATAAACAGCTTTTTAAAGAGCCTGGAGCCCCCATCCCTCGTTTTTGGCTCTTACAGGAACCTCCCCAGCCTGCTGCAAACACATTCCTGGGTGCTAAAGATGGAAACATCCTCTCAGCAGAGCTACTTGTGTGAGTTTTAATCCTTAATTGACTTCAGTTGTAAAACCTTCGTGTGACCTTTTTATGAATTAGGTGCAGACAAGCAGGAAATGTTTTGCATTATCACTTAAAAGTACCCTTCCTGCTGTACCTTACTCCCACAAATAATTAGAGAGGAAAGTGGTAATTACATGAATCAATTGATAGCAGCATTTGGCTCAGACAATGCTCGAAAAGAAACTATAATTTAAGCTTAACGTGTGCTATAAAGTTGACGAAGAAAATGGAAATTTATGTAAATTCCAGTAGACAATTTATAAGGTTACAGACTCCGTGGGCTGCACGTGTTTGTGAGGGTTCTTTAGGTTCAGCTGTTTAGGGTGGATTTCCAGAACTGAGCTCTGCTTTCCTTTGGATTCCACACTCCTTAAACTTAAAAGCTTTTCAGTTTGAGGAAGGTAAGGGTGGTTAAAGTCGTTTGAGATCAGATTGGAACTTCCCACTTCTTGCAGTGCTTATCCCAAGGGGAGAGGATGAGTGTTGGATCCCAGGAATCTGGAGTTTTGGAGCTTTCTGTGCTCCCAGGCACAGCCCCCCTGGAAAACACTGCTCTGCACCTGAAACCTTGGAGAAGGCTTGGAAATATGAATAATGAGTTAGAAATCACAAATGTGCAGTGGGTTAGGTGTGTGTGTTTTCACTGGGTGATGGGGTTTAAATTTGAAGTTTTTATGGTGTAGTGGGGGATATGGGACAGGATGGAGAATTTTGGTTGGTGTCTTTTTCTTTGTTCATCTTCTTCCTTCTCCTTCACAGAGCTCAGGTTGGTCAGTCAAATGTCACTCTAAGGGTCATAAAAATCTATTATCGAATTAAAAAAATAAATAATGTAAGTGCTAAACTTCTTTTGGTTTATTTAACTTTAAAAAACCTTGAAACAAATTCAGCTGTGACCATTTTTCCCACTTGTAGCAAGGAGCTGGAGGTGCTGTCACACCTTCTGTAATTTCTGATAAGATACAATAAACATCCAAACCCAAACACGAGAATCGCCCCAATCGTGTTTCTATTCATCCTGGCTCTAAAAAACCCCAAAAAAACTAATTACAAACCACTAATTAGCGGCGCAGAAGGCAGCACACAGCCCCACGAGGGGCCCCTGGGCGCTCTGCGGGCACACAGTGGCCAGGACAGGGGCTCAGGGCTGCCCCTGGAAAGGAGGAAGATGAAGGAAACTTCATCTCGGGTTTCCTGGGAGTCCCCCTGCTCCGAGGGGCTGGGGGCGCTGAGCAGATGCTGCAAACCACGCAATCATTGCAGTCATTTGCATAATTAAACACTGGGAGCCTTTGGAGAAGCCAGAGCGGTTTCCAACCAGGGCGCCCCGAGTGCTCTGCCCTAAAATTTGCACAATTCTCCTGTGCAGGCTCTCAGTCAGTGACACCCGTAATCCTGGGTGCCAGGGAGGGAGGGAGGGAGGGCACAGCCCTGCCTGAGGACACGAGTTTGGGGTTTGTGGTGGGTTCAGCCCTGCCCGAGGACACGAGTTTGGGGTTTGTGGTGGGCTCAGCTCTGCCCAAGGACACGAGTTTGGGGTTTGTGGTGGGTTCAGCCCTGCCCAAGGACACGAGTTTGGGGTTTGTGGTGGGCTCAGCCCTGCCTGAGGACACGAGTTTGGGGTTTGTGGTGGG
>VWZS01008023.1:1352504-1543370 GCA_013397075.1 Rhabdornis inornatus | reverse complement strand
GGGGGGGCGGCGGCTGCCGCCTCTATTTTAATGTCATTATAGTTGCCGTGGCAACCCATTGGATCACTCCTCCTGGAATGAACCTTGTGACAATGGTTGGTTTGCGAGAAATCGGTAAATGTGCAACCGAGGGACACAGCTACATTACCGCGAACAACAGCGAGGGTTTAACATGTGACCCTTCCAATTATGCTGATGATACCTCGGTGCAGCTGCCTCGGCCGTGCTGCGAAGATGTGGCTCTTTGGGGGGGTTGGGGAGGGTTCCCGGGGCTGTTTCAGGGCACAGCCCGGTGGGGATGGGGCCGCAGCCCGCACCGCCTCTGTACTGAGAGGGGAACAGCATCTCTTCATCGGAATCGTGAATGTGGTCCCTGCCACTAAAAGAAAAAAAAGAAAAAAAAAAAAAGGAAGAAGAAAAGGCTTCTTCGGGGGAACGTGGAGAGAGTTGAATATGCGGACAGGCTGTGGCTGCAGGGCTGTGAAATAAAGACCTGCTTTGGGGGGCGGGCAGAGAACCCCCGGCCCCGGAGCACACGGTACATCTGTGGCACGGCTGCAGGAAGGAACGAACGGAACCCGCCCCCTCCCCGAAAAAAAAATAAAAATAGTTACAAGCCTTAAAATATGGTTCAGAGAATTACAAGTAATCAGAGCTGCGGGGGTCAGCAGTGCAAACTTTTTAAGACTAATGTTTATTTAGAAAAGTGAGTGGTGTCTGCGTTGCTTTTCTAGTGCCCCAGCACAAAAGTCCTAATGGCTTTTGCAGACTTTCCATCACAAACTCCTGCACAAGGCGCAGGGACCACCGCCGAAAGCAACCCCAAGCCGACCCTTTCAAAGGTATCAGCGGCACAGGGTTTATAACCCCCTCGCCCGTCTTTCCATGAGTCAGTGACGATATTTTCTGCCCTCCCTCCTCACTTTTGCCCCTCTTTCGCGTTAGTTTGGTGTAACCCGAGCCCTCCCCAATACCATGGAGGACAGAAATCGGGGGATGGGAGCTGCCATCCCCACCTCCCTCCCCGGTCCCATTCAGCCCTGGACGGCTGCGGTCCTGAAAGCAACGCGGGGCTTCAGCCGAGCTGGAAACCTCGTTAGGAAGAAGCCGGGGGCAGAGGCAGGAACCGGCGCGGGGCGGGCTGGCCGGTGTCCTGGGAGAAGGCAGAGCTGGCAAATCCATTCTCCCGTCTCACCCCTTCCAGCCGCTCTCCCGGGAGCCCAGCCACAACACCGGCCCTTGTGTAGCTTTGGGTGTCTCTGCTGAGCCCATCCCAAAACTCCTCCCGTGGATAAAACATATTCGCGAGTTGGGATTTGACCGCCTTAGCAGACTCGAGGCTCTGTCTTGGGATGCTCCTTTTGTTCTCAGGACTGGAAGAATAAAACCAGCAACTTCACACATCTCTTGGGACAATTCCCCCTCGACTTTGAACGGGAGGTGGATACAGGGGAAGCACAGACTTGGAATCTCACTGAAAGCCAGTGGCCTCAGCCCTAGGTGCCTTGCAGCACGGCAGGAGAAAATCGGCTGTGTTCAGTTCCTTCCCTCCGGCCCTTGACAGGCGTCAGGATCTGGGAAGGATGAGCAGGACAACAGTATGTTGTCCCCTCTCCTGTCATCAGCGTTCACAGCTCCACTGAGCAACCAGAGCAGCTTTGCAGTGGGATGTGCAGGAGAGAAACAGGGTGGCAAGAGGAATGGGATGGAAGGGGGAGAGAAAGCGGGCTGGATCTTGCTCCCTTTCCAGCCAAGTGGCTGTCTTATTCTGATCCTGAAAAGGTAAGCTCGGCTTAACCCCTTCTTTGGTCTGCATAGGGAAAAACACGTAGCTCAAAACTGGGAAGGCTGAACCAAGAAATGGCAGCTGAAAGTGCCTCTGGAAACACACACCTGAGGCCTGATCCCAGCTCCCCCAGTCTGGATCAAGCACAGGTGCTCAGATCTGTCAGAACCAGGTCCGGGGTTGATGTCACAGCCAGTGCTGTGAGGCTGAGTCTGGTGGAGAGAGGAAAATGGTATTTCTAAACTGCTGAAATGTGCCTGACGCTTGAGGGAAGATCATCTCCTCTCTCTCAAGGGCTTTCATTTGAAAGGCTTGACTCTGCTTCTGAACAAGTTGATAAGACATTCTGGTCTTCTGACTCCCATCATCTCCCCGAGGCACTGCACCCTCCCCACCCGGAGCTCGAACACCCAGATCAGGTTGCTGCAATTGCTCAGGGAGTGAAGGACCCCCAGGCAGGACCTGGCATTTCTCTTCAGGGTTTGGAGACCTGGTGCAAAGATGGCTAATGGGATGGGGCTTGGTGACAGCAGTCCCTTGCTATCCTGTATCCCTCTATCCCTCTTACAAAGCAAAAACGCTGGGAACACTGTTCATCTGTAAATTTGGAACATTTAGGCTGGAATATTTTGGATGCATTTGAAGAGGGGAGGCAGGGAAGAAGGGTGCAGAGAGGGGCATGAGAAGGAGAAAGGGGTACAGCCTTGCTGGCATGAAGTTGATTTGTCTGAATCCTGTCCTTTTGTGGCTGTCATCTGTCACTGTAACCAGGAGATGCTGCAGCCACATGCAGATGAGGCTCAGCCATGCCCACAGGTATCACAACACTGCAGCCTCTGAACCAAAGCTGTACTTGTCCTGCTAGGGAAGGGCTGGGAATTTCAACCAGCTTCTCCTGCAGCTGTGTTCTGCTCCACAGGACCTTGCTGGAGTGGAGAGGTGCATGTGACATCAGGGATGATGGTGAGAGATGGAGCAGGTGCCAATGGGTGACCCAGAGAGTCCATGGGCCAGTGCAGCAAAGCCCCTCCATCCCCTGGGGGCTGGGGCCAGTCTGATGCTCCAGCGTGGTTTTTCATCTCCCTCCTCGATGTCAGCAGAGCACGAAGGCAGGGGAGAGGTCAACGCCTCTGTTAATACACGTGTTTTAAATAACTGGTATTTTTATTTCTTCCCTTTGGTGCAGTGGGCTTGGCACACATCTTTGTTTGCACAATTGTCCTGCCCACACGTTCTGCTGCCCAAGTAGGGAGAAAAAGATCCCGTGTGTGATCTGGAGGTATGCTTTGCTGGTTCTGACATGTAAATATCAATCAAGAAACAACAACAGAGAGACATAAAAACTCCCCCCTACCCTTGAACCCCTTCAGATCCCTTTATTGTCCAGGCATTTGTTGCACTTGGACTGGCTTTTCACTTTCTCCTCTCAGAGAGGTTGGCTCCAGCAATGGTCCCCAGATTCCTCAGCTACATCCTACTGAGGGAAAACATTTATTGAAGTTTTCAGCTTATTAGGGAAATACATATTTCTGCTTCTTTTCCAAACTCCACTGACATCTTTTCAAAGCCAGCCCTGTGTGTCAGCATGGGGGCAGGCGAGGCATCCCCTCTCTCTCTTGCAGCTGGGTGAACTTTGAGTACCCCAAAATGCAGTGGAGGGGGAATTCCTACCACCACCACGTGCTGCACTGGTGGACAAAAGCGGTGAGTATGTGTGTAGATGATTTTCCTCCATAAAGCTGTGCTTCAGCTCACTCACACCTCTGAAGAAACACAGGGTATTTGGACACACCATCCAGCTCCCCAGACAGCCATGTTTCAGATGAACTTTGCCAAGGCAACATTGATGAGGTAAGAGGGCACAGGGAGGTGTCCAGTGAGAGAACTGGACAACCTGTTTCACATGAAGAAAAGAAATACTTTTCCCTGGGTTATCCTGTAACTCACTCTGTCATGGCTCTCACTCTGCTGGCAGGTTCTCAGGTGATAACTACCAGGGGCTCAAGTCTGGATGTGGCCTTTAACTTCAGACCTCCTTCAGGCTTCAGCTGCCCGAGGTTGGCAGAGAGTTGCAGGGAGAGAATCATTCTGTACTCCCTGTTTCTTTTATTTTCTTTCTAAGCATCCATCCCTAGACACTGCTGGAGAGGAGATTCTGGAGCTTTGGATGAAATCCCACAAATTTTCATGGAAGCAGAACAGCAGGAAGGCAAACAGGAAAGAAGAGGAGTAATATACTAATCTCAGGGGCACTTGTTGCATTTCTCTCTTTTCTTTACTGCGCTGTTTCCTTTTCTCCAGCCACATACTACAGGATTACGGCAAATGAATTAAGGGATTAAACCATAAGGGAGAATTGGGATCCTGCTGATTTAGAAACAGAAAACCAGATGGGCTCATTGAACTCCAGATGATGCAAGAAAAGCTTGGGTAGTGCTTTGGATGTAGGTCACAGAATAATTCAAGTTATTGGGAACCTCTGAAGATCTCTGGTCCAACAGTCCCAAAGCCATGTCAGCTTAGATCAGATAGCCCAGGGCTTTGTCCAGTGAAGTTTTGAATGTCCCCAAGGATGGAGATCCCCCCACACCTCTGGTCCTCTGTGTTGAACCATCTCCAGGGTAAATTTTTCCCCAGTATCTAATACAAGCTTTCCCTTCTGCAACTTGCATTCGTTGCCTCTCCTTGCATGTCTGTGTGTATACCAGGAAGATGTCCAGGTCCATCAGGATCCATTCAGGGCCTGTCGTACCTCCCTTGTAAACCAGGTTGTTGGGCACAAGTTTCCCACCTTAGACAGAGGGTTCTGGGCCTTCTGAGCACCTTGGATTCTGTCAGTTGAGCAGGCCTGGATGGGAGGTCTCACCTCTCCAGAGTGCATCAGTGCTGCCTTTGAATCACTCTCACCTGTGTAACAGGGTGAGGTTTTGCTGTTACTGTGACTGGAGATATCCCAAGCAACATCCAAATATCACTACCATAACCCACTTTCAGGATCATCCAGGAGGTGGTGGGTCTGGAGAAAAAGGACATATGGTGGCCTTTGCCCTGCTGCATCCACCTGGGGAAACAAAGGCATGGGTAATAAAGGTCACCTGTTCACCTTCATGGCTGAAAACTGAGCCAAGAAATTCCTTCTCCCCAGTACCCTGAGCACTCCTCCAGACTGCCTGGGGTCACACAGCATGAGGCCATGCTCAGACACAGCTTTTGGTGACAGGCTCACAGACAGGTGGACCTCTTCCAGTACGTTTTGGCAGCTGGGAATCATCTCAGTGAAAGACAGAGCTCTGACGTCTTTGGCTGTGCCTTGCAGGAGAGGAGAAAAAAATTAAATAAAAAAAAGGAAAAATAAAAGAGAAAAGGAAAGACAAAAAGGAAAAAAGTTGTCTACAACATCCCAGACTATCCCTGATCCTGTAAATGGATGTGAGGGCTTGTTCAGGGAAAAGGTAGCCTGACCCTGGGCAGTGAGAAAAGGAGAGGCAGAAGTTGTGAAACAGGGCTCTGTTTGGACTCAAATTCGATTTGCATGGTTAAAACTTGCTGATCCCATACAAGGTTCTCCTGGCTGGGAGCTGAACTTGGTTCCACAGCCAAGCTTTCTTCTTTTCCAGAGTGTTCAGCATAAATCAGACTTTCACAGCCGTCTTTGAGTGGAAGGAGCAAGAAATCACGTTTTGTCTCCTGTCCAGGAGCTCTGGGAGAAAGGAGCTGTCAGAAACCCAGGAACTAGCCCAGATCTGCTGGCATATGCTCTGTGAATCCTTCTGCCTGGCACTGCCTTCACCCATCTGCTGTAACAGCTCCATCAGCTCCCATGTGCTGCTTTTCCCAGATGAGATCCCAGCAAGGCTCCTGACACCCAGGTGGAGCTGTGCCCCAAGCAAGGGGTACCAAACCAAAATATCTTTTGGGCTGGGTTATACTCTGCCCTGCATCTCACCCAAGCCATGAGAGGGTTTTAACACAGACCCATATCTGTTATGGTGCCCTGCTGTTATCATTTGCACTCCCCCGGGGTCACATCTTTAGGGTCTTTTTTTCCCTAGAGGAAAAAAGCCCAGATCACACTTCCATGTGCTTTTATGACTCTCTTGTCACTAGCCTAACTAGGAATTATTTTCTGAATATTTAGGTAGAATTTCCCTTGCTGTACCTTTTGCTTCCAGGAGGATGGTGGCTCCATTGTCTTCTTCTCTGACTGAACAAGCCCATCTCTCTCCACATCTTCCAGCTTGGCAAAGTACTATTCATTTTCCTTGTACAGCTTCATAAGCATTTGGGGGAGAGGGGCAAGCTCCCACAAACACTACATGGGTCATGTCCATCTGAGCATCTCCCAGCAGGAAGGGAGGGTTTGGTGGAGGAGGCTGCAGAAATACTACCAACACCTGCAGTGGACCAAAAGCTCCATTGCTGATCCTGCTGAAACAGAGGGTTAAAGCCTCTGCTAGAGCCATTCCCTGCTAGTGAGATCCATACAGTCCATTAAAATTAGGGATCTTATTATGGGCTACATAAAAAAGGTAAAGAGGAAATGAGAACCTTATGAAGGGTTTCTTATGTGTGCAGATGGCAAGGGCATCTGAGGCTAAGAAAGCTTTCCAACAGGCTTTCTCCAGACAGAAATGCTTACTTTACATGGTTTCCCCTCCTTCAAAAGGAGATAAATAGATGCAGGAATATCTATTCTGCACAATTCACACTTGCTAACCAGCCACACTGTCCTTGGGATGGAGCAATAGACCCTAAACCCATATATTGCTCTGTCCTGGTTTCAGCTGAGATAGAGTTAATTTTGTTCCTAGTAGCTGGTACAGTGCTGTGTTTCGAATTTAGTATGAGAATAATGTTGATAACACACTGCTGTTTTAGCTGTTGCTAAGTAGTGCTTACCCTAAGTCAAGGACTTTTCTGTTTCCCATGCTCTGCCAGTGTGGAGGTGCACAAGAAGCTGTGAGGGAGCATGGCCAGGACAGCTGACCCGAAGTGACCAAAGAGATAATCCATACCATAGATCATCATACTTGGTATATAAACAGGGAGGAGTTGGCCAGAAGCCACTTACCACTGCTTGGGGATGGGATGGTGAGCAATTGTATCGTGCATCACTTGTTTTTCTTGGGTTTTAGTCCTCTCTCTTTTTGTTATCTCCCTTACTATTATTAATTATTTAATATTATACTGTAACTAATTTCAGTTATTAAACTGTTCTCAGCCCATGGGTTTTACTTTTTTCTAATTCTCATCCCTACCCCTCTGGGGTGAGGGGGACTGAGCAAGAATCTTCATGGTACTTAGTTGTCTGCTGGGGTTACACCAAGACATGCTCTCAGGAGCAGAGTCTCCTGTTCCCCTAGCACCAAATTCAGATTTCAGATGCACTCATAGGTCATACTCAGCTCTCTCCTGAATCAGGAGCAGACTATGTTTGCTGCCTCCTGCAGCCTGATTGAGGACTGGTAACACATCCATCAGCACACAGGAGTTATTTAAATCTATTGTGTAGCATCAGGAGCACTGAGAGCTGGCCAAAACTGGGAATTCAACCTTCCAGCAGTGGCCACTGCTCTGCCTCTATTTCAAAGTAGCAGAAACCAGGGACCTCAAGCATGAATGGACTTTATGTCCGTAGCAGAACCAGGGACCCTTGGAGTCTGGGCATCTATTTGCTTGGTCTAACCACCTCCTGGGACATTTTTAACCTGTCTCATCCTGTCACCACATGCACAGCTGTCTTGTCACACAGCCACAGTGCCAGAATGGGAAAAGGTCCCAGAGCTACTCTCTGAACCTGTAGGACCCTGTGGCAACCCTTGGCTACTTCCTTAGGTCCTTTAGGGGCCCAAAAAACAAGCAGAGACAGGAAGCATCCTTGGAGTATGACCCTTATTTATACAGAAGTACAATCTCTCTCTAAAGGTGTTGTAGGGGGGTGATCCACATCCCCCTGTGCTGGCTGAGAGCTGAAGCACAGTGAGACCAAGTGACACGAGCAGGGCTGTGCACATAACCTGTGGCAGAGCAAGAACAGCAGCCCAGCAGTGTTGTGAGCCCTTGTCACCGCTGCTTGTCACCACTGCACAGTGTCAGAGCCCTGGCCACCTTGCCTCCCTGCCCACCCAGCCAGGCAGCCCGCTCCTTTCTCCTTCAGACTCTTAAAATAAGACTCGCAAAGCCTCGAGCGTGGTTTCGATTTCATTAATAAATCCCTGCTTGCACTTGAAGCTGCTGTGCCTTTTAAAACATTATCCGTGGCTCTGGTTACACTCCTGATGAAAGCAGGCATGGCCCTATTAGTTTTCATGGCAAACAGCACTGCCACGTCCTGCGATCCTTTACGCACTCGGTGTAACCCAAGTTTCACAGGAAAGGGAGGGGGCAAAAAAGGCATCTTGAAAAGCAGTGTCCTTCTCCTTCACTGCAGACCGAGGGCATTGCACACTTGAATCCCTCTCAGAACCAGCTTTCATTAATCTGTAACATCTTAAAAATTGTTTTTAAATTTTTTTTTTAAATTGCTACCAACAATTACCTCCTGGCTCAGCAACTCCCACCTGATGCCTGTGTCCCTCCAGCCCTGGGAAGGGGCTGTACCAAGGGGTGGGAATGGGAATGGGGCGTGGAGAAGGGAAACAGGAGCTGCTTGAGCAGTGAGGAGCAACAGCTGCTCTGCACTGCAGCCTCCTCTTCGTGGCCCGCAGAGGAGGTGTTTTGCTGGGGAGCAGAGCTAAGTGTCCACAGCCATGCAGTATGAAAAACCTGCCCCATGGCAACAGGTTTGCTCTGGGTCATTAACCCCAGATCTGCAGATGGGTAAATTGAGGCACAAAGGGTTTAAGCTTGCTGGTGGTAGAGGATGGAGAGGACAAGGGGAACTGTTCCAAAACTTTTGAAGTGAGTTTTCAAATGCTTTCAGCTTTGCTCTGTCCCTTAGGCAATGCTTGGAGAGCTTTGTGGAAGTGAATTTGCAGCAAAGGCAGAGAGACTGTGCCCAAACAGGCCAGCAGGAAACCAGCACAGATGCAGGAGTGAGGCAGAGATTAAAGGAAGTAGGAAAGGGGAAAGGAAAACAGACACAAGGAGAAAGATATTAAGAAAAAAAAGAGAATACTGAAATGAGCAAAAAGGTGAGAATGAGGAGAAGGGAGGGAGGAAAGTGAGGAAACCTCTTTGCATCTCCTGAAGCAGACAGGTGCTGAAGGCCGTGATCCCTCTGTCCTGCCCTGGATCACACATCTCCACCTGTGTCCCAGCATGTTCCCTGCCCCACAGAAGTGCTGGCTGCCCTGCCCACCCTAGAGCTAAGCCTGGCAGCTGTCAGAGGGGCTGGATGGCCCAGCCCTGGCCTGGCTCTCTTGCTGCTCACACAGAGCAGCCGGGAGAGGGTGGCAGGTGAGCAAGGCACAGTCATTGCTGCAACAGATGGTAGAGGCATGACATTACATGGCAGGGCTATTATTTATTGAGTGCTCGTGTTTGTCATGGCTGAAGATGACATCTTATTAAAGAGTCATGACACTGGGCGATTTTTTTAAGCCTAGGGGCCAAGAAGGCTAATGAACAGGGATAGCTCCAGGAATAGATGGAGGGAAGTGCTGTTTTCAGGTCACAGGCAAAGCTGACTAATGTTTCACTGACCTGATTTCTGGGTGATTTCCAGGCTCATCTTGCTCCTGCTGATTAGGAATGGATGCTTCTTGCCATGGCCTGACAGGGCTGGCTCAGGGGGAAGCTGCTCTCTCAAGAGACCCTGTGGCAAGGGAGCAAAGCCTGAGATGTGTCATGAGAAAGCTCCCACCCACGGACAGCCAAACACCAGCACTCCTGCTAACAAGGGCATGTGGCAGGCAATTGCTTTTGGACAGGTTTCCCCAAATCTCACCTTGCAGGAGGTTTGAAGGAGGGCTCTCAGAGACCACAGGCAATAGTTGGAGGAGTGTGGGAAGCAAGGACACGCTTGTCCGTGTGGCACTTTCACTCCTGTGTGATGCTTGCCAGGACAGCTAGACCCACAGCAGGGCTGCCCGGCTCATTTTGTCCCTCTCAGCCTGCCCTGGCACCAGCTCTGCAAGGCTCGCCCTCCTTAGCCTGAAACAAGAGCTTCTCCCTGCAGCTCCCATGCACCGGCTCCTTATCGCTGACCCGCTCTGTCAGTGCAGATGCTTGACTAATGTTCCCTTGTAAAATGTTGTGTTAAGCACATTCCAGGCGCTGACATTAAATACTCGGGCCAGGGCAGCGCTCACCCTCGGGCGGGCTCAGCGCTGAGCCAGCCCCAGCCACACGCCGCTGCTGCCGCAGCCAAAATTCGCTTTTTTCTGCCCCGACCCCAGCTCCCCCTGCCCTCCCTGCGGCACAGCCAGCGTGGGCAGAGGGGGAAGGAGGCAGCGGGCAGGACCACGGCTGGCTGGCAGATGAAATAATAATTACCCCAGCCGCCTCCGGCCGCCCTCGCATTCCTCTGTGCTAACAGCTCGGCTTATTTTGTTTTCATCCGCAAATATTGACTCGTCGGGTTCTTTTCACCTCGTGCCTATTAAAAAGGCATTGCTCAGAGTATTGTTATTGAATTTGTTCTGCAGCTGCGAGAAGCATCCAGCAGCTTGGAGGAATTCACCCACACCGTTAGCTCAGCCCCTGGGGGCTGTGTGCCCTCAGTACCCCCCAAAACTGCTTTGCAAGGGATGAGACCTGGGTCTGGCTCAGCAA
Organism: Rhabdornis inornatus; assembly: GCA_013397075.1. Lineage (NCBI taxonomy): Eukaryota > Metazoa > Chordata > Aves > Passeriformes > Rhabdornithidae > Rhabdornis > Rhabdornis inornatus. The sequence goes on along the minus strand of VWZS01008023.1, from coordinate 1,532,869 downwards.
GGATTCAATACAGCCTTTCCACCAAGGGACAGATCAGGATGGTGCTGGGGATGAGGCAGAGCCATAAGCTGCTCCTGGGGGATGCTGCTTTGCTGCTCTGTGCCTCAGTTTCCCTGGTCAGCCTTGCGATTCCATTTTCGTAATGGGCTGGGAGTGTTAATTATAGACATGCAATTTAACAGCCTGACCTTTTGTTGCTGCAACTTGTCCTTCAATATTCACTTCAGCTTGAAGGTGTGGGAGTTGTTTCCAGATGCCTTAACCTGGCTGGAGCAATAAGCAGAAAAATAAATCCCTTCATTTCTCACTGAGCTGAATTATCTGGGTAATTAGTGAGCGTGACAGCAATGCTCACACGGCTCCAGTGTGAGAGTTTGGGATCGTGGCTTGGGGGGGATATTGATGCCTCTCCCCCCCGCAGGGGTGTTTGGGGTGCAGGACAGGGATGTACAATCTCTCCTCACTTTTCCCACAGCGTTCAGCCAAGGGCAGGGGCAGCGGGAGAGCAGCCTGCTCGTGAGGAAAGCCCCTGTTTCGGGAGCTGTGCTCAGCCTTGGCATCTCTCCCAGAATAAAACTGACTGGCACCACATTCCCAGGGACTGCCCTCTGTCCCCAGCCCTCCCTCCAGGGGAAATCCCAGGGATGCCAGCACTCAGTCTCACCTGATTCCCAATGGGAATAGGAATTGAGACAGGTGAGAAAGGTTGAAGCATCAGAGGGCACCCTGGGGTGGGTGTCCTTTATTGAAACCTTTCCCTGTCACCTGTGAGTGTTTCAATGGACCCTTCTCCATCAGGGAACTGACAGATGCTTGTTCCTGTGGGTGGAATAGGCTGTGGTGACTCTTGGGATCCTCTATGTCCACATCTATGACAGGATCCTTCGCTCAACTTCACCCTTCTAATCTCGCTCCAGATGCCTTTTTAACCCCTTCCAGCATGAAAAGAGCCAGCAGATGAAATCCCAGCTCACCAACCCTGCCTACACCTCAGTGATAGCCAGCAGCCAGGCGTGAGACATCAGGGAAAGCTGTGACCCTGTGGTGGAGGGATGCTCTTCCTGGGGGAGGGATGGATGGTGTGTGGCACATGACCCCAAACTCCCTGCACTGTGCAGGTTGTCTCCTGCCTCGTACCAGCCTGCAGAAAGGAACGCGGCTGCCTCCTTCTCCCTGCGCTTGTTTGTGGAAAGCAAATGTCAGCGTTGTCATGCCCAAGTGTTTATTTTGGAAACAGCTGTGGGCCCAGCCAGCAGGCATGGGGGACACGATCCTCCTTCATGGCAAGGAGGATCAGCCTCCCTGCAGCAGCTCCTACCATGCCCCACCAAGGATGAGGCTTGCCCAGAGGGCTCCTTTCTCCTGCCTTCACCCTGCACCACATCAGGTGTGTCACAGACACTGAGCAGGCACAGAAAGGGCATCATGCTGGGCCCTGGTGGCAGCCAAAACCTCTCACAGAACACAGACCTGCCTGTGGGTACCACTGAACCTCGGGGTGACCCATAAGGGTGCTGGCTCTAGCAGGGCCATTCCAGGCATAGCAGTTCCATGTTCCTACTGGGCTGGGAAGAAAATCATCTCTGAGAAGTGTCCTGTTCTCCTGACCTTTGCTCTCCAAATATTTAGGATCCCATAGCGCACAGTCACAGGCCTTGTTCGGCTTCAGTGTGATGCCATTTGCCTCCTGTCTCAGCTGTCCCCAGTAATTCATCTCTGGCTCACTGATCTGGGGATGTGGAAGATCCTCTAGCACCACCAGGCTTCCCTGAGGTGAGTGCAGGCACCAGAGCACCCTTCCGAGTCCCGTCTGTCCCTTGTTCCCTGCACACCCACATTTCCCCCTTGCCACATTCTTGGTCACCAGGAATTGAGGGGACCATCCATGGAGGGCATTCCCCTGTCCCTGGCAGGGTTCACTCTTCCCTCCCTGGTTTGCATCTGTCACTATTCCAGCAGTGACAAGGGAGAGCTCAAATATGGCCAGAGTGAGCAAACTCTGGCAAAGTGTTGGACTTTCCATTAGGGAAGATGTTGGGAACGTGCATTTGGGTTCTGTGTAACAAGCAGGAGGAGAAAACTGGGATTTACATGAGCCAGCAGTAAACCAGAGAGGCAAGCCCAGACCCCAGCATAGCCTGGGATTTTTTGGTCAAGGGCAAGGACTGGTGGCTTTGGGCAGGCTCAGACCTAAGCCCTTGGAGGGTCTGAGCTTGCTGTCAGAAGGTGGCATAAATTAAGAAGGATGCTCTTCTCTCCTGGGGTGGTTGTGGATTTACTACCCCCATTTAATGACTTCCTAGAGATATCTCTGCCCAGTGGTTTCTTGGAATAAAAAAATGGCTGGAGAGGTCTGGGCTGGGGCTGGGGACCTTCAGAAGAAACTCCATGAGGAAGAACTTTCTTTGGACAATTACACCACCCCAATGAAGAAGGAGAGTGCTCAGCTGGCAAGTCCTTGAGGAAATGGCACTGACTGTCACTGAGCATTAGTGAGGGTCCAAGGGGAGAAAAGCTCAGGAAGAGGGTGCCGAAAGTAGAAGTGACATTTTGAAAAGGGCCATAGTAGCCATTGAATTTTCTTTGCTCTGACCACAGGTACACCTTATTGTACATCCTAAAATGCCAGGCCTGGCCATTTTGGTTGGATATCCACTTTTTCCACAGAGGACTTTCCTATTCATAGCTGATGCAGTAAAAGAATAAGGATTAATCACAGAAGAGTCAATGTTTTATATGAGACAGAGCCATAAAGGATGTGTCCATCAGAGACCACTGAGCCAGAACCCAAGACAGACCCTGCTGTTCAAAAGCCCCCTTGTTATTGCTTGCCATGGGCTGAGGATGGCAAAACACCCAAACCTCAGCCTGCATGGTGTTACGATGAGTGAAAAGTTTGTGATGCTTCATAGACAAAAGAGGATTTTTAAAAGCCCTTTTAAAATGAAAATTTATGAAACTAAATTATCACTAATTATATTTTCACACTTCTTTTTAAATTAGAGGTGATTTTTCAGTGTGCTACTTGAATAGTAGTTGATAGTAATTGATAGTGATTCTTTTATTGGCCAGACACTACATTTTCCTACCAAAAGCCATATTTCTGATGGTTTCCAAAAATAACAATAATTTCAACACAAAATACCAATGAAATATCATAGAAAAAGGTGCCAGTTTCAAATAAAGTGAAAAAAAGTGAATTTTTTTTGTTTTTCAGATGGATTTGGTTTATTGAGAGATGATGTTGTTTTCTCGAGAGAAAAGAAACCCCAAGTTATTGCAGCAACACAGCTTAGATTTTCAGCAGATGAAAGTCAGGTCATCCCCACAGGGGCTGGCACTGTGTTGCATGGAGGGAAGATTTAGCCCTGTGTGTTTATGTGATGTCTTCACCCCTCTCCATTTGCTCCTGAAACCACTGGTAGCACTCCTGCCTGCACCAACAGCGCTGCAACTGAATGCTGTAGAGCAAAAACCCCTATGGAGATAGAGAGAAAATCATAAGCAAATGACAAATGGAAGTTGAAAGGTGAGGTTTGAGGAGAGGAAGTGACTCATGGGTTGGGAATGAGGGAGAGGGTCTTGGGGAGGCTCAGCAGCTCGAGCTGCAGTGACCCCCGACTGCGAGGAGTCGTGGGGAGGACGGAGGAGAGGCCAAGCATGGAGCAATGAAACCAACAGTCGAGCCCAGGGAGAGCTGTGAAACCCTGGAAGACAAGTCCATGGCGGTCATGCAGAAAGGGGAGGAATACCCAGCCTTTCCAGACTGTCTGAGATGTTTATCCTTCTCTCTGCTTTGAGTGGGGGCTGCGTGAGACATGACGAGGTAGAGACTCGAGGGAAGCCAGGAAAGCTGATGCATCTACAGCAGTGGCTTAAAGCTGTGTTCAAACTCCTGGCTCTGCATCTGCTGTGCTGTGTAGGGAAAGGGGCAGAATTTCCTATGCCACTGTAGCATAAAGGAATGGGGCAGTATGTTTGAAATAGTTTGGACACCCTCAAATGAGCCCTCTGACCTCCTCCTGCAAAAGCCATCAGAGCCCATCACGTGTGTGCAGTCAGGGCTCGGCGAGTTGGTGAAGGACGGGTGGATTCAGTGGTGGCATGCAGGTACCACATCAAGCAATGCAAATGTGGGGGGAGTTTGGGCTCCTTTTCCCACCACCCTTCAGGAAATCTGTGTCTGTGTGTAATGGGGTTTGGTGTATTTGCATCTGGTTGTAAAATAACCTACTAGGATGCCTGCTGTGCCTTAGCAGATGGTGCCTGAAATATTGCAAAGACCTTGTGCATACAAAACTGGGCCAGCTCAGGAATCAGAGAGCTTCTTGCAAAGGTGCTGCAGTGGCAGCTGGAGACCAAGCTGTGTGCTCACCCACTGGGGTTCTCTGCCTGCCCTAACCCTGTCTCCCGGCTGCCTGCACTCTCCTGTCCCACTCCATGTGGCTCCCAAGGCATCCTCACAGCTCTGGGAGCACACAGAGGGCAAGTGCCAACAGGCATCCTTGGTCTCTGTCTTTGGAAACACTGAGCTGTTCTTGGCTTCGTTAGAGCCTGATTTGCATAGAAGGGAAATACTTGGCTCTAATTGACTTAGTCTGGGCATGGTTTTCAGAGGGACACAATGCTTACCAGGGACTTATGGAGCAAAGTGACTTTTTCCACCATTCAGGGGAAGGAACAATGTGTATATATCTATGTCAGAAGTTTGTGTCATTTATTCTATGAACATCCAGATACATCTCTGCCATTCATGCATGGTTTGAGTGAAGTATTTCTAGGGGCAAAGCAGGTTGGAGATGCTGCTTTCTCAGGAGAACGCAGCAGTTGCCTGGAAACCCTACTAGTTTCTGAGTTGCCATGAACTAGCACGCAAAAAAAGATTTAATTCAGGGTCTGTTCCCCCAGGGGCATATAAGGCAACCTCAAAGAAAAGGAGCTGAAGGGGATCTCTTGGACCTTCAACGTCTGTATCTGATCATTGCTTCTGAGGACAGAGAAGGAAGAACCTTGCTTTTTGGAATAATAAATTATTACTCCAGCTATTATAGCATGGAGATGCTCTGTTTCTCAGGTTTTAGTACATATGAAGAAAAGCACAGTTTTTAATGATTTCCTCTGGGTGGAAAGTCCCAGAAATACCACACAGAACCTACCTAAGCCCTGGCTGGGCTTCCACTGACATGGAGTGGTTTCCACGCTCACATCCTAAAGGCTTGTAGCCAGCCCAGTTTAAACTCAGCACGTGATGGAGCCAGTCAAGGTGTCCTCGACACTTCCCATCTCTTCTGATAAATCTGCAGCACTCAGGAACTAAATCTGAGCTTTTGCAAACTGTCTAAGGGAACGTCTCCCTTGCTCTCCTAGGCCAGCACTTGGATGAGGCTTGGCAGAGGTTTCAGTGCAGATTCTACTGGGCATAATACTGGAGACTTTAATTGTTGTAGGAGTTGGCTTGGAGTCCTCTTTTTCCTGAACACTGCTGAGACAAATATTCTGGCTCAGGAATCAACCCAGGCACCCACTAACTTGGAGGCAGCACGTAGGGCCAAGCATTGCTGTGGAGCACTGTGGAATCCTGTTGCATTCAGCCTGGCTGTACCCTTCCGGAGAGCCAGTAGGTGCCATCACTTTGGATGCATAAAGATCATTTAAAAAACCAAACCCTGCAAAACAGTGCTGCTCTGGAGCCAGGAAAGCAATGCCCCTGATGATCTACCACAGCCTGGTGGCCACCCTTGGTGTGTGTTAGCCCTATGTTTTCACAACAGGCCTTTAACACACAGCATCCTTATGTTCAAATTGGAGAGGCATGGATTTGCAAGCTGGACTGTTTGGTGGATAAGGAACTGGCTGGATTGCTGCAACAGAGAGTTGCAGTCAATGGCTCTATGTCCAGGTGGAGGCTGGTGACAAGCTCTGTCCCTCAGAGCTGTGTCTTGGGACTGGCACCCTTTAATATTTCCAGCAATGGCATCAATCTCCATCTCCCAGAGACTGTGGGATCAAGGGCGCCCTCAAATTTGCAGGTGACACCAAGCTGAGTGGTGCAGGTGACACTCCTGAAGGATGGGATGTCATCCAGAGGGAACTTGAGAAGTGAGCCATGGGAAAGCCACAAAGTTCAGCAAGTCCAAGTGCCAGGTGCTGTCCTGAGTCAGGGCAATCCCAGACATGGGTATGGACTGGGAGAAGACATCATCGGGAGCAGCCCTGTGGAGAAGGACTTGGGGATTCTGGTGGAGGAAAGGCTGGACATGCACACAGCACAGAAGAACAACCAAATCCTGGGCTGCATCCAAAGCAGTGTGGCCAGAGGGTCAAGGGAGGGGATTCTCCCCCTCTGCTCTCCTCTGCTCTTGTGATGCTCCACCTGGAGCACTGCATCCAGCTCTGGGGTCTGCAACACAAGAAAGTCTTGGACCTGCTGGAGAGGGTCCAAAGGGGCCACAAATGGGATCAGAGGGATGGAGCAGCTCTCCTATGGAGACAGGCGAGAGAGATGGGGTTGTTGAGCCTTGGAAACAGAAGGCTTCAGGAAGAGCTCATTGGAGCTTCCAGTACTTGAAGGGAGCTTGTAAAACAGAGGGTGAGTGACTTTTTACACAGGCAGGGAGTGACAGGACAAGGGGCAAGGGTTTTAAACTAGAAGATATTTAGATTAGACACTGGTAAGAAATTCTTTGTTGTGAGTGTGGTGAGACTTTGGCACAGGCTGCCCAATGAAGCTGTGGATTCCCCATTCCTGGCAGAGTTCAAGGCCAGGTTGGACTGGGCTTGGAGCAGCTTGGTCCAGTGGAAAGTGTCTCCATGGCAGGGGGTTGTAACTAGGTGATCCTTAAGGTTCCTTCCAACCCAAACCATTCTAGAGTTCTATGACTCTGTGATTCTAGGATTCTGTGATTCCAGGATTCGATGAACAGCCCCTCCCCTTAACTACAGGTCCTGCCCAGTGACAACAAGCCCAGCCCAAGACACATCTCCAATATAAACCCCTCTTCCCAGGCCCAGCTTTGCAGCAGAAGGTGCTGAGCAGGGGTGAGGATGGAGAATGGGATATTTAGGCTGCCAGCGAACTTTGTGCAAGCGTTTTTATTATTATTATTATTTTTTTTCTTCCTTGTCCTCCAGTTAGGCAGGCAATCTCACTCTGCTGCTTGGAAAGTAATCTCTGAAATATTCACCAGGGATGAATTTGTTGACTGTAAAATTAAAGGAGGCTTTGGGATTAGGGCTTCTGACCTCGGATCTAGTTCTTTCCGAGGCTGTGACTGCAGGTTGGTGTTTTAGCTGGAAAGAAGAAACTTTTGTGCTAGCAAGTAACAATAAACAAGCTTAATATAGGTTTGTTACGCCTCTGTTAGAAAGACTTTAAATGCGTAGCCCTAATTGGAGAGAGCACCAGGTTAAAACTCAGTAAGGGAAGTTTACTGAAGGTTTGTTTTTTTTTCCTAAAAACTTGATATTTCTTTTTCCTGTGGAAAAAAGTGTTTTACTTACTTTCTGAATCTATTTTTGATGGAATGAAAAAGATGAGTGGAGCTTTGTGTTTAAGTGGCATTTCCTCTTTCTCTATACTAAAATGGTAGGGGAAAGGTAAAGTAGGTGGAAGAGGAGAAAAAATTATTTAAAAAGATTAGGCCCTTTCTCTTAGTCTTTTTGATAAAAGCATTTCTAAAACATTTTTAGAGAACATTCACTGTTTCTTCTTGAAGTACATGGGATGGAAAGAGTTGCATTGTGGTGGAATGAGCCTTTCACTTTTTAAAAGAAACTTTGGCAAAATTTCTGTCGTTTAACTGAAGGATTTTAAATTGTAGTCATCTTGAATGCTCAGAATCCTTTCTGTTATCTTCTGAGAACTCTGACAACTGTATATATACATTTTTTAAGGCATAGCAGTTGAGAGATGCTGCTGAAGAGACATTCCTTTATTTTCTGATGATCCTCCAAAGCTGCCTGTGCTGTAAGTCAATGATGGAATAATTGTAGTCTGGATAAAGCTTTTAGTGCTGAGCATGAAAAAATAAGCACTGAGAATGGGGCTAATTTGTCTCTCCCCTTGGAGAAGGAAGACTCTTGTGGCCCAGTTGCCATAGTGTCAGCCAGAACTGATTTGCAAATGAACGGTCTGAAACTCTAGATGAGTGTATGGCTGCTCCAAGAGTTCATCCCATAATTTTCTCTGTGCTCTTGTCTGTTTTACTGCTCAGAGCTATGGCCAGGTGCCAGTAATATGACAGCAAGGGGTGAAAACTGCCAGCAAATCCATTTTGGGCTTAGTTATGAGCATCCCAGGTGAAAAGTGTTAGCTAACTTAGTCTGACTGAAGTGTCAGTCTCCTTCTCCAGGAGGTGACTCTACCTGGGATGTCATTTGAGGAAAGGGAGGATCTGCCCTGGATTCTTCTACCTATTTGTGGTGGGATGTTGCCCTCAGCTTTTGAGCCTCCATTACCAGGGCAGTCCATGCTCCATGTACCCACTAGGATTTGCCTTAGAAAGATGTTCTTGATGGATGGAGTTGGATGGCTGGGGTATGGAGGGAGAGGAACATTTTGGCCATTTGTGATGAGTCTCTGTTTTGCCTTCTGCCCAGGTTCCCTGATATGCCAGCAGCTGGGACTGGTGGTCGATCAGGACAGCAGTGCCTGGCTATACACTTCACCTGGATTGTAAGGTAAGGAGAAGCTTTGTTCCTCAGGAAGAAGCTCCATCAGCTATGCAGCCACCTTATCCTCCTGACCTTGTGTGTCACCATCTGCCATGGGCTCACAGGTGAGAACTGTTTGCTTTTCTTGGAGAGATGAGTTTAAAGGTGAGGCTGATTCTCATAACAAGTTTATTGCTATTGGTTTGTTGTACTCATGTGGAGCTTATTGCAGTGCTATCCTATTCATAACTATTCACAATTCTTCTTTGGTGTTTCAAAAATTCCTTCTGGCTAAGTTCTTTGTGGTGCTGCTTGGGGCACCTTTGTCCCTTTCTGATGAGCAGTGATCTCTTCAAGGTTTGAGGACTGAGATGTGACATAGATGGCAATTAGTTTGATTTATATTGTTAAAGGGAAGGTTAAAAAGTTGATTTCATGTATGTTTTGTAAACATTTATAAATATTGTATATTTGTAAATATTTGTAAACGTTTGTAAATATTTAAATTCCCTGATGGGGAATGTGGACTTTTTTTTCTGAAATGTTCTTTTGTTTTGCTACATTGTACAGACCTTTTAAGAGCAGTCTTTGGAAGCCTTCTGAAGATAAGGGGCTGGATGTATTTGTGTTGTCAGCTGTCCCATGCAGTAGTGCAGGCTGGTGGGATGGGAGAAGGTCACCTGCAGAATCTGAGGTTTCATGATGAACAAACCAACTGAGCCACACATGCTAGTCTCTGATTTGCTTGCAAAGATCCAGAGTAGCAGAAGGAGAATTTCATAGGATGTGAGTCTGCTTTTGAAGATTCGTTTTTCCAATTTTTCTTATCCAGACATGCTGTTTTAGCACAAGTGGATTATTTGCTACAGGTGTTCCTTGTGGGGTGGTGAGTGAGCAGTGAGGGGGATCAGGTGTAGCTGGGAGTGTAACCAAATACCAGTCCAACAAACCAGGTCTTTTGGCTCTGTGAAACCATGGTAAAGTTATTTCTTTTTCTCTTGGGAAAGGATGTTTGCAGCATACATGATTTCTGGGAATTCTTCCTTCTTCGTGGGTTAAACCACAAATAGACCAGCAGCTGTGCCCATCTAGTGTGCCTGTCCATGCAGCTCCACCCAGAGCCTTCACAGGGTGTTCCCTGCATGTGGAACCAAGTCCTGGGACTGAGCAGTGTCTGATGGCACAACCACAAAATCGGTTTCAAACTGAAGCTGCTAAAAGCTGGGGAATACATCTGCTCCTCCTGTTAGCTTCATGCTCTCCTGAGATATCCTGGAATATCCCCAGTCTGTTTCATCAGACTCTCTGGATAAAGCATTGGGCATTTTTTCTTTTTGATAAAGAGAGAAGATGCACCAGTGGGACTGAAGCAGGCCTGAAGGAAATTTGGGAATGATATGGTTTCTCTGGTGGTTTTTTTGTGTTTTTATTTTTTCCCTTGTGTGACTGGTCTCCTTGAATAAGTCAGGGTCAAGATAAATTTATATTGCGTTTTTGGATGGTTTAGGGTATCATTTAACCCTGTATAATATATATTCTATATATAAAAAAGTTATTTATATGTTAGCAGGTTTCATATTAGTACAGAGACAGTAATCCTAACAAATCCCTTTTCTCTCAATTAGTAAGCAAAATACAGACTAAAATCCTCACTGATTTGGGGGGGGGGGAAATCCTGTAGATATTTTTTGACCCTGCTTTATGTCCTGGTGTTTGTTACCAGTCATTGGCACAATCAAAGAGCTTCATTACAACAGCTGAAACCAGAGTCTCTAAAATGTGGAGTGGTATGTTTGACCTGGTGTTAATTGTACTTGTCAGTGGTCTTTAAGTGGCAGAGTGAGGGCAGATGTGTTATAGATAGCTTTCCTGAGCCAAGATTCAGTAGCAGAACAGGATGTGGTTTTCATAAAGGGAATTCCTGTATCTGGCAACATCAGCTTCAGATCCTGGAAACCAGCACTCACAAAAAGGGATAATACTGGGGTTTGCTTGGATGCTGGAAGGCAGCAGCAGATCAGGTATTGTGGGGGCTGGGGGGAGGAAGGGGTTTGAGCACCAACCTGATGCTTGGAAGCAGGAGAGCTGAGATGATGCCTTGTTCTTAGGCAGGATGTCTTCTGCTGGGAATGGGGTCAGCTGCTTCACCATCTCTTCACCTGCTTATTCTGATGTGTAAGCTCCACACTGTATCCTGGAAATGTGCAGCTTAAACAGCAAAGCTTCTTGTTTCTGATATTTTTCCTAAAATGTAAGAAAATTCTGCTGTTACAAAGGAAATTAAGGCTTTTATGAGTAATGGATCCAATGTAATCATGGTTGCAACCTTTACTCTCATGTTTTTTTTTTCCAAAATGTATTCACATTTCCCTGGTCTCCTAATGATTTTCAGGACAGCAGTGTGCATGAGATGCATCTGGTTCTGAGCTCTTTGTGGGATTTAGCTGATCATATTTCCACGATTATGGGACAGTTGAATAGTTTTTGCTTCCTTTGTCTTGATGGACATAAACTAGACTTTCTTTTTCTCCTTTTTTTTTCTGCCCCCTCCCTACCCAATTCAAAGCAGCTTTATTTTTTAAGTTTGGTGAAGTTTGATCAAGGGGTATAAAAAGTGGGAGAAGGGCTTCGACCTTTTTACAGGTATGGAGAAATCAACAATCAGTGCACCAGTATCTTTGGAGTTAGGTCTTGAAGTTAAGAGAAGAAAGTTAAATATTCTCATCTCAGAAAGATTAAATTAATATTACTTTGTCAGTATGTGGCCTGCTATTGCCAGGAGGAAATGCAGTTATTGATTTCCTTTGGGGGTGTGTAAATAAAACCAGCACCTTATTACTAGCACTCTATATTCAAAGTAGAATTCAATGTTCCTATTTTGAGTACTGAGGAGCAAGCTGCACAGAGAATCTGGAAGTTACTGGGATCAGTGCACAGGTAACTGAGTTAAATTCTGTTCTAGATGTTACCTTGGAGGGTCTTGTCTGCCCCTCCACATCCCTGAAATGCAGCACACAAACCAGAGGACTTTGCAGTAACGTGTGGGGCAGGTTCCTGTAGTGGCTGGTCTATTAATGTGCATATGTTAGCAACCCAAAACCAGAGATCAGGGGAATTACAGGGCCTCATTCAGGGTTGTTGCTGTCTGGAAAAAGTGAATTTGGTCTTGTGGGGACTAATACCAGTTCATGTATGAGGGTCTCTCACTGCTGGAGTACTGGCAGGGTAGAAGCCAAGCTGGCTACAGGGAGGGGCACAGTTTGCTTGAGCTGCCTGTGTTTCCTTTCAGATTCCTTGTCTAAGGTTTTGTCTTCATTCTGGAGTCTCTTCACATATCTTGTAAGTCAATAATAAAGCTTGTAAGAAAAGGTGTACTGGGAGAAGGAACATGCTGTATAAACCTGGATCTTGTCTTGTATTATTTCTGTGGTCCCATGGCAACTGCTGGCCAACAGATAGGACTCTGTAGCTGCTGCAGTGTCACAGAATGAACTGGGCCTTTCATTTGGCTTGTCTTGAGTTTCAGGGGAGTAGATGTTTACCCTGTGTTTGCTCTGCACCCCATGTATAATTTGAAGTTCTCCTAGATGCCTTGTGACCACAAGTTTTTCCTGAAAAATGGAATAGGACACCTTTTTGGCAGCCTCTAAACCATGGGAATTTTGCTGAGATTTTTCTGTGAAAGAGGAACAATACAATCTCAACATAGAAGTTAATTATAGCAATGGAAATTTTTCTTAAAGACTTTCTGATGTGAGGCTGGTATTGCTTTTCAGCAGGATAGAACGCTCAGAAATGCCACTTTTAATGAAAAATGCTTTAGTGGCAAATACTTTCCACAGTGTAATGGTTATTCTTGGGTTTGTCTGAAGCATATTGAACCTCTGTATTTCTTTGTGGAGTTGTGTAACATGGTTTGGCTCTGCTTCTTCACTCTTGCTCAAGTGCAGTGCTGGTCTAGGTGAGATGGGTGCCAGAGAAGTTATGGGAACTGAATATAGTAATGTTGTGCTCAGGCTATGTTTTGTATTGAGCTGCTGTATAGAGTAAGACAATTCTGAACCTTGGACTCAGGGATATTTGCTTCTGCTACCTTGGCCCCTCTGAAATCATATCCCTTATTCTCATCTCTGTCTTTAACTCCATCTAGATTGAGCTACTCTTGATATACCTGGGTTTAAATAGGTGATAATTCTCCTAAGAATTGATCCTGTAGGCTGATTGCCAGGGAAAGACTGCCTTGGATGTAAGCAACATGTCTTGTCTTACACAGATACAAACCTAAAACAGGGTTCTGGCAACAGAACACTTCTTTTTTTTCTCTGTAATGATGATGTGATTGAGGAGAGGGCAGAAATTTTCATACAGCTGAGGTGTCCCATCTGTTCTTAGCCTGTTGAATCTCTGAACAGTCCAAACAGTACTTCACTTTTTGGAAACTTGTTGATTTCCCTCTCTTTTCTGGAAATCTCTGCAGCTATGAATAAGGGAGGCTTATCCTGGCGTGGGAGGTGTGAAGCAAGTGGCCAGCCTGGGACATGGTATCAGGTTGCCACCGGCACTAATAAAAGGACTGATAATCTTATCATGCTTTTGAATACTCGGGCAACTTCTATGGCCTTAATACAGAGGGGAGGAGGGGAAGGGCGTGAAGAAGGGGCTGGCCATGAGTAAGTTCACCTGTAAAGTAAAAGAACTCAAGGGTTTTGTAGGTCACTATTATACTCTCTTTGGGATTTCATGGTACAGTGGGAATTTAGAAGCTGTGGCCAGAGTTGGCACAACTCCTCCAGCACTGTGCTGTGCCTGGCAGGCACCTGCCTTTGCTACACCAGAGGGAGGGAGCTGGTGGGATTCTGCCATTTGGTGCCATGATGACAGTAAGTGCAAGTGGGGTCAAAGGGGGGTAGATACAGGGATGGAGAAGCTCAGCAGTGGCTGTTGATCATGCAAATCTTTACTGCATAGGAAACTGTTCTGCACTCAGATGGACCTTTGCTCTTTAGTGCTAGGGTGCCCAAAGTCTGCATTCTGCTACAGCACTGAGGCAGCCCCTTTTTGGCAAAGCTGAGACCTCATCACAAGGGTGGGGTTTGGTTCACAGCTAAGTCTCTTGTGTCTGCATCTCCTAGAGGACCACTAGATGTGCTCTAGGTGTGTCTAGATTAATGTAATGGCACTGAGCAAGGGTGTTGAGAGGCATCCTCTTCCTTCTGAGCATCTTAGTAGCTGGACACGTATGTGAGAGACCTGGGGTTTCAGTGGCCTGTGGCTTCTACTTCCAACACTACTCTTCCATGTTAACTAGTCTTGCATCCAAAATAAATGTTTAACCCTAGAACCGGAGCCCAGCACTTCTCAGACCACAGCACAAAATGTGGGCCCTGTTTGCTTTTCTCTTCTGAGCCCTGTGAGTCTGGTGTGGTAGCATGGTCTGAGGGAACCCTTTGCTTCTGGAGGGTGTGGATGGAGAGTACAGGCTTCAGTCTCCCCTGGCTCTGCAGGTAAGGGTCTTTGTCACCAAGTGTCTGTGCAGAGTCTGGCGTGCCTCTCTTTCTGCTGAGCTTTGGGGGTAAAAAAGGAGTTTATCCATGCCTGAAGAACTGTGTCAAGTTCCTACTGCAGGAACAAATTAAGGGTGAATCCACCAGTTGGAGGCCTGTTGTGGCAGAGGCTTCTGTTTACTGCCTGAAAAGTTATAGACTCAGCAACATGAGTTATGGAGCCTTCTCTAGCACCCATAAATCTTGAAGGAGAATCAGAGTCTTCAACATGTACCCACCCAGGCTAATACCATTTCTTGCAGCTGGAATTAATCATGGCATTAGGCAAACAACAGGGGTTCATTAGGACCAAAGGTGACTTTAATTTAATTGAAATATAACTTGGCAAGTAAAGAGGCGATCCAGTTCACAACACCTAATGGGAGGTCTGGGTTATATATGGAAAAGTTAATGGCCGTAAAAATATCCAAACAACATATTTGTGCACGTGTTCCAGTAAAAGTCTGAGCCAACTACTTTTTAATGGTTTGGGTTTTCAGATGTATATATTCATGTTCTTAAAATAAGAATAAGACTATATGAGTGTGCACAGCATAGAAATATGAGGTGGGTGAGGGCATGAGGGAGAAGAGCCTTATGGTCAGGTCAGCATCGGTGAAAGCCACCTTCCTCCTTGTGCTGGAGGAGGCTGCTGAACATCTTCTGTCCCCAGAGGGTTTGTCTGTGTCGTGGATGTTACAGCCTTGCTCTTAAAGGCTGAGGAATAAAGGTTCTTACCTGTTCTTTGTGGTGTTTTGGGTAAAGGCGCTGTACAAATGTACCCAAAAATGGATGTTTGGAGATTTTGGCAGTTTCATGTATTTAGATTTCGCACAACTACATGAGCCCAAGAAAGAAATGAAAACCCCTTAAATAATGATATTGGCCTTCCCTTGTGAATGACCACCCACATCCCCCAAAATAATCATATTTAAATACCAGTTAAATCAGCCTGTAAATCAGCATGACAACACGGGTCTTTTAACCTTCCCTCCCTCCTGTATAACAGGTCCTCCCATTTCTGCATACACACGGCCTCATAAACTGACTCCTACATAAAATATTATTTATATTTTATTAGGTAAATATATGACAGTATGCACACATCTGTGGGCTGTGACTTCATAGGACCGGCCTGCAGGTTTTGTACTATGTAGCTTTATACCAATTTTATTCACCAGGCTGTTTTTCATAGAGAAAGGGCCATCTATATTTTCATGGGCATGAACTCTGCATATCCAGCAATGAATGTGAATCTCTACTTTGGAATGGACCACCATTGGAAAGAAAACTATATACCAACAGATTTTTTTTTTATTCCCCTTCTTGCTGATGGTTTTCCTTCCCCTCAGCTGCTTGTGAAAGAGCTCATCTGAAGGGCTATGATGGAATATTGTCTTGTAGTTGATTTCTTATGAGCTGGCCAGTGCTGGTAGTGTGATGCCAGCATTGTGGAAGCTTGTGAGGTGCTTGATTCTTCAATGCTTGGGTTGAGAACCACAGAATCATTAAGGTTGGAGAAGACCTTTCAAGGTCATAGAATCCAACCTTTAACGTAACGCTGCCAGGTTCACCACTAAGCCATGTCGCTAAGAACCACCTGAACATCTTTCTGTTTTTTGAACACTTCCAGGAACAATGATTCCACCACTTCCCTGGGCAGCCTGTCTTTATGCTTGACCACCCTTCCAGTGAAGAAATTTTTCTGAATATCCAGTTGGTGAAAGTAAGCAGTCTTAGATGACGGTGGGTTAGGAGTGACTAGTGAAAGAATATTTAGGCATAAAAGAAAAAAAAAGTGGAGGGGGGGAAAAAAGAAGCAAGATAGAGGAGAGAGAAATAAAAGGGACATGTAGGAGGTTTTAGCTCGGTGTTATTGCTTTGGGCAGGTCATTTGGGATGCTTCCATGCTGGAAGGGACTGCAATGAGGCGCTTGGAGAGTGCACAGGCAGGCGCCGGGTAGGAAAAGAATCCATCTCTTGATGGCTCGGCTGAGACTGCCATATGGTTTTGCTTAGATGGTGCCTCTTGGGGTTTGCTCTGTCTTTCGGTGGCCTGTGTGCCTGTTTCTCATTTCAGCAGTTTCTCTGATGGTTTTATCTCCAAGTCCTTTGGGTTTTGGACTACTGGGGAAAAGACAGCATTTTCACCAGCTGACTTGAGCCTTCAGCAGGGCTCACCTTGTAGTCAAGCTGGCTTCAAGCATTTCCTTTTCAGTAAAGCAGCTCTCTCAGAAGTTTTCTGAAACCCAGTTTGTAAGCAGGAAAAGAAAACTGAGATAAAGTGACAAATGAAAAACTCACTGCAGACAGGAGATGGTGGACTTCCAAGCCCCGAGGGGAAGAGAGGGAGTGAATGTTCACAGTGAACCCCTTTCATTCTTACCACAGCAGATGAGAGATAGGAAGTCATTTCTGCTCTTATCTCTAGTCTTAGCACGGAAATGTGCCTGCCAGACACCTCCTCCCTGTGCTGGAGCTGTCTCCAAAGGGATCTCCCCAAAAGGGGGAGCTTTTAGCCCACCATATGGTGTGTCCCCCACTGGCTGGCCTGTTTCACTGGGTTGGAGACCCTGCTGGACTAAAAGTATGTTCTGCACCTTGAGGTTACCCCTAAAACTTGCCCATCCTCTCCGGTGTGGGGGAAACGAGGTGTGAAAGCAGCCACGTTTCACCTTGAAAACCATGGTTTGGGTTTCTTCTTATCAGACCTTTGCCACCCCTTAAGACTTCGAAAATTTTCCCCCAGAGGAGGTTACTTTTCTTCTGTTACTGCAGGGAAACAGCAGCACAGGGAGGTGAACTGACTTTAGGTCTCTGTAGGGTCCCACATGACAGCTCTTCCCACGCCTCCTCCTCCTGACATCTGTTAACATCCCTGTCTGTATGGTGCCTCAAAAGGCCAAAATGCCAAAAGAAGTGTGTTTATTTTTAACTGCTGATGGCATATTTGACCTTCCCCAGCACTTTTTGGCACCTGGTATCTTGACTACCTTCACATGTGTGACCCAGCATCTGTGAAGCAACCTTAAAGGACTTGACTTTAGTTGTCAATCAGTGTGTGGGAGCCTGATCCTGTCACCTTTCCTGGCCTGGTGCTGCCCATGCCAATTCTGCCCTTTGTCTCTGTGCCAGCTGGTGCCTGACACAGCCCCCCTCTGCAGCACTCTGACTCCATACGTCCTCTGTGCTTGGTGCATGGCAGAGGGGTGGAAGCAGCATGGCCTATGCAAAACCTCTGTGGTGGGTTTGTTTGTTCAGTGCTGTGGTGGTCTGGTGCTGGCTTGGTGCCCTTCAGCTTGGCCAAGAGGCCAGGGAGAGTCAAAGTGAGCCAGTTGGTTGTTCTAAGAAATTTCCTTGGAAGAAATCTAGGTTGGTCTCAGCCCTGGTCTGCTCCACCAGAACCCCTTTGTGCTTTGCACTGGAAGTGTGGTTCTCCTCACAGGCATTGCCCTGATTCCCTGCAGCCTCCTGGGCTAAACCTCCGTGGTTTTTCCTGATCCACTGGGTACGTGAGGCTGTGGGAGGCACCACAGCTCAGGCAGGGATGGAGTGAGGAGTGGATTGAATGAGATGCTGAGATCCCAAATGTACCCTGGCTCCTCCAGTGCTTCACCCTCAGCTTTCTTACAAGGATGGATGTGACTATTGTTGCAGGCTTGTTTCCATGCGAATCTGGTGGCACTGGAGGATGCTGGGCTCAAGCCCAAGCTCTTGCTCACATTCTGGGGGCTGAACATGTCTGTCCTCACCCCTTTCTCACTCCCCAGCCTGGACTGGCTACTCACTGAGCAAAGCCAGTAATGACGCTGAAAACCAAGGAGTTGATGGGGCTCAATTTGCTTTTCTGGGCTTCTGTGCAAAGCAGCATTTTTCAGAAGGTAAATGAGGTAAACTAGTTCCTAATTAGTCTGCACAAAGGGTCTAATGCTATAAATGTGGAGTGAGCACTATAAATCCAGCTTCGAGCTGGCTGCACGGTAATTTCCCTGTATAGACAAGCCTCAAGTCACAATTCATTATGGCTCTGCTTCATAGACCCTCCGATGTTGTGCTTCCCCTTTGCTGAGGGCAGATTGTCAAGCTGTGACCCTGCCTTAGTTAATTAACCTTCAAATGGGATTTATTTTCCCTTAGTTACTTGTGCGTGCACACATTTGGTAATAATGACTGTCTGCTTTCCTTGCACTCGCTAAAAGAGGAGTCATTTGTTACAGTTTTTTACCAGGGGTAAAAAAATAAAATTAAAAAAAAAAAAATCCAGGCCTCAACTTTCATGGAAAATTGATAGCTTTATGCCAGAAAGAGACAGTTCCATCACAGCCACTTCTTCAGCTGTCTGCAAATATTTGAAACCCTGAGATATTTAATGTTTTTCAGATGGCGATAAATCTGCAATAGTGTGGGCTCACTCGAGCTTAGTGAGAGATGAAGTGAGATAGGAGAAAATGCATGAGCCAGCACGGGAGAGGTATTGCTGCTCACACTTCTGCTGATGTCAGGACAGGTTTTCAGGACCTTCCAACATACCAGCTGGCTTCTCTTCACCAGGGAAAAATATACACAAATGTGAGCTTCCAGTTCGTTTCCCATCCAGTTGTGAGCTAAATGTTTGCTTTTCTTTGTCTTCCCCCCCCCCCTTTATTATTTTTGCAATCTGACATTAAAAATATGAACCTACAGCTGGGCAAGACAAAATAGTACTGGCTGAAACAGAAAGCTTTTTTTTTTTTTTTTTTTTTTGCATCTGTCAAGCCTGAGATATTGCTCAGGGTTTGTTTTTTTAACCTTTTGTTTGCTGTTCAGAACCTTGCAGAATGTGATTTGGTTGCAGATGTGTTGGTGTCTTACATTGGGATTTTTTAAGGAGGAAAAAATAGTCAGATCATCTCCATGTGCTTTGCTTGCAGCATTGCCTCTGCCTGGGGTAAGCTTGAATATCTTTCCCTGGTCCTCTGATACACCTGATGTTCCTGGGGGTTGGTCTGTAGGGAGGTGCATGGTCCAGGAGAAGGCTCTGGGATTGAGGGACCTTGAGGGCAGGAATGAAATCTTATCTGTGGCACATCCATCAGGAATGTGTCCTGAGAAGGGACAGGAGAGGATTCTCTCTGACTTTCGAGATGCTGAGGCTGTGTGTCTCTCAAGCAGAGCAGAGTGGTGACAAGCTGGGGAAATATGGTGAGGTGCAGATGCTTAACTGAGCAAATTGTCATAATCCTCCAGAAATATGGATGGCAAGCTGCAGCAGAGCCTGGTAGCACTGGAGCAGCAGGCCACCTGAATATTTTATTTATTTTACTTTGAAAGTATGGAGTAAAACAGTTTTTGCAGAAAATGCTGCTTAATTTGTTGGTTTGAGCAGTCAGGCTCTCCAGACACCAGCACCTTTCACAACAAGTGAAGGAGCTGTGGGTGATGCCAGGGGGACTGTCTGTTGTGAGCAGCCTGGAGTGGCAGAGGGTCTGGCAGAGTTTGGGTTTCTTGCTTTCAGCCTGCTAAATCAAATCCCCCCCAGTGCAGCTGCGATTCACTGATGGGTTTTGTCCAAGTGTCTGTTCGTGAAGTTTTAAAGAGACAGAAACACCTCAGCAATTTGATTTTGGCAAACAGCTGTGAGCCAAGTGTGGAACAACAACAAAAAAAATCCCTGTAAAAATCAGGGAAAATGCCTGCAAATTTCCACACATTTCACAGAGGCGGTGTGGTCTCGGAGGCAGCAGGGTGGTCTGGATGTTTTAGCACTGGTGCAGAAAACAGGCACTCCTGTGCTCAAATGCCAACTCCACCACTGATGTGCCATTTCACCTTGGCGAAGGTACTTGACCTTTCCATGTCTTGGTTCCTCTCTTCTTCCCTTTCCCCATTTTTTTACTTCAAAGATGAAATTAGTGGCCCCAAATCTGGGTGGTGGCCAGCATGGGGCTGGCACAGCCAGGGAAGGTGGGGCAAAGGTGGCTGCGTTCCCAGGTTCCAAGGGAGGCCGGGGACTGGGGATGTTCCAGGAATGAAGAGCCTTTGACCTCAATGGTGGCCCCAACCCTGCAGCTCAAGCTGTTAATGCTTAGCTGCCTCCTGCCTCCCTGCTCTGCTCAAGTATCCCAGGGAAGGGAAGAGGTTTTTCTAGCACCCGGGCAGCCTGGGTTTGGCAAAGCCCATGCAGTCTCCACACCCTGCTTTTACATATTCATGCCTATCCAAAATGTTCCCTTCTGGGCTGGACTTTCCCAGGCTTCACCTCTGGTCTGTGAGCTCATGAATCATGGGGAAGGAAACTCTTTTGAAAAGGGTGAAATTTTTTTGGGCAGAGCTGCAGCAGCTAAAATGGCCTAATGCTGTCTGCAAAGGTGGGGTGAAGGGGGAACAGTTGTGGGGAGGTGCAGGGGCTTGCTGGGCTATGAATTTGGGAAAGGGAGATGAGAAAGCAACCCAGGCATCCTGGCTGTCCTCTTTCCTATGCAGTTGCCTCCCCTGCCTGTCTTCTTACTGACAATCCCAATTTCTCTGCTGTTGAATGAATGGAAAAGCTCCAATAGGAATTGATTCAGGCCCTAAATTTTGAGCTCTCTGAGGACATCCAGAGTCTACTGCCAAGTTCAGCAGAGCTTTGTAAAATGCACATTTCAGTTACTTTTTCTTTTTCTCTTCTGGTGTTTCAAGAACAGGATTAGGAATTTAGGTGAAATAACCCAGGAGAAACAAGAATAATTGGTAGCTCAGGTGTGCCAAAGTTGAGGATAAGTTGAATGATTTTTTTTCCTGCATATTGTCCTCCTTGTGCTCATGGCATAAAACCTGCAGCTAAAAAGGACCTGCTGTGCTGAGGATTTTATCCCCTTTCTGCCACTGAGCATCCCTGAGTGGCTGTTGGCAGAGAGCTGCCAGCCCCCTGAACAATTGTAAATCAGAGCCCCCCCTAAGATAGCTCAAACTTGCATCCAGAGCTGCTTTTGGTATCACCGAGTCCAAAGGATGTGAGGTGCTCTCTGTCCTTCCTCTCTTCTCCTGAGCTTACACCATTGCAATTACTGTAGAACAAACAGGGTGTGTGGTGGAGGGAACACTGCTCTCTTGACTGAGATCATCTGAAGTGGAAACACCAACATAATTTAAGGCTTCTGACTTTTTAAAACTTGTATTGGTTTGAATCTGGACTTAACTTTCCCTTCTCCCATTATTCAGTGTAACACTGATCTAGCCACAAGCCAGGCTGCCTTACTTCAGTGCTGGCTCCTGCCAGCTCCACTGAAAAGTGAATAACTGGAGACCTACCTAGCAGAATATCAACGAATGCTCCATGTAGCTCTTTTGGAAACAAGTATTATTTGCTTTCCTAGATCCACCCAAATAATGTTGTTTTTTCTGCATAATTGGCTTAAAAAGAACTAACTGTGTATCATCTTAATATTATGAAAATGTACTGTAAGCAACTATGGAAAGTTCTTGCCCGTTGGATTCAGAATATGAGCTGCATGACTTGAATATTAATAATGATCTTCGCTCAATAAAAGCACCTTTTTCTCTGATGAGGAATCCAACATGTCTATATTTCCCAATTAATGCATTTCCTGGAAATTTCCACTTTCTTGTAGCTTGCTTTTCTAGGGCAGTTAAGCAGAAAGCAATAATGAAGTATTTTGTTGCAAGATGATGTTATTTTTACAGGCTGTAGCCACAATGCTTTTCCTGACATTTTATGATATATAATTAATAGCAATGGGAACCAAAATACTTTTCCCAAGGATTGAAATGATTCTAATATGTTTCGTAGCATGTTGTCCGTGCTTTTTATTCTTTCTCTTATTTCTTTGTATCCAGGTCCAACAAAGCACTTAAAGAAAGCACTATGAGAATTCTTTGACAACCATTTCCCCCTTGCTGTCCCCTAACCCCTGTTTGGAAACTGAAGCCTTTGTCAAAAATGAAATATTTTAAAAAGTTCCTGCTTTAGCTGTGTTTTCTGTGGGAAGTGTTTCCTCCCAGCAGCACTTTGGTAAAGACATGAAAATGGGATAAGGGGGTGGCTCCGGACTTTACTGTGTTGGGAGAAGTGTGGGGTTTTGGCCAAGGTACCCCTGGGAGTGGAGTAGTCTCCAGTAGGTAGGAATTTGGGATGTGGTTCTCTTGCAAGCCTTGGTTTGGGCTGCTCAGGGTTTTCTGAAGAGCACAGGAGTGGGTGAGCAGGGCTGTAACACCAAGTCCTTCTGCCCCTGGGTGGAGCGTAAAAGGCAATGCTGCTGTTTGGGGTTCTAGCACAGACCTCTGGTTCCCTCTGCAGTGCTCCTGGGGATATCCACCTTGGGATGATCCACAGTGTGCCTAGATTGGTGTTTGAGAATGCCATGGAGGCAGGATCCACTTTTTGGCCCCCTGGCAGAGTGGGCAAGCGCTGGCACGTCTCACATCCTGGTCTTAGCTCTCCTCCATGTTTGTTGCAGGAAGAAATTTCCAGTAGATGAAAAAAAAAACTCTTGAGATGTGAAATTGACTGGAGGTCAGCTCTTGTGTATAACCACAGGCTTAATTTTCAGTCATGGGACCCCACTGCTTTGGGGTTTGACTTGCTCCAATCCTTATAGCAGCCTTTAATTCTATCAGGAGGTGTTTTCACCTCATCTTGCCAGGTTTGAAAACAGTCAGCAGCAAATGTATCTGAATGTTTGTGACATCTTTCCATTTCCCTTGGGTGTAGGGAAACCTCACTATATAGTGAGCCCTATAGGCTTTTAGTCTGAGAGTTAGGAGGTTTAAAATTCCTTTAAGCTACCAGAGGCATCTTTCTGGAGAGGAGCAAAAAGTGCTGATGCAACTTAAGATGAGAAATACATGGTTTTGCTCTAGGCATTTAAGTGAGTGGCTGAGCCTGGTAGCACTGCTGAAGGAACAAGAACCTTGTACTGGAGAGGCAAAGAGTTTCCACTGAAAGCCTGTCCCACTGTGCTGCACAGCATCTTGTGGAGCTGCAGCACCCTGGAGACATTCTCCATGTTGTAAATGGACGTTGTGGCCTCTCGTGTGCATCCATGGGAGGCACAAGCAGGGCTGTATGCATATTTTGACAACTTTAAATTAACATACCATAGCTGCTTAAGTGTTATGACAATGTTCTGTGATCACAGGTCTCAAGGGACGTTTAATGCTTTGGAACAAACCAGTCTCTGGCCTGAAGTGTCCCAGGTTAGCTGGGGTTGCACCTTTGATGGATTTGACCCTGTAAGTTCAGTGGCTCCAGCTGGCTGTTTGCAAGAGTCAAACTCTGGCAAATGATCGACTCTGAGCTCAGTTGGAAAAGCTTGTGAAATGAAATCACAGTGCTTTGCCCATTAGGCTTGGGATGAAAAGCGAGCCTGAGAGCTGCCAGTGGCTCATATTTCATGTGCAGAGATTTACTTGTATTAGTTAAGATTGTGATGAGTTTGAGAAAGAGAGAGGGAGACAATTTGTAAGCCAACACAGAAATAATACTTCCCTATAGTAAGTATGTAATGAGAACTGGTGCTTTTATTGGATTGAATAAGTTCAGATTGTTTTTAAGATATACATGTTTTGAACAGTGAACTGTATCACTTGTGATTGACCTCCTGTGTTATTTTTACATCACTTCTTATTTCTCTACATCTTGAATTTGCTTCTGAGACTTTTGTTCCTATTCCTCTGCTCTTTTCCTTTCACACCTCTTCCTTTAATCTTTCCTGCTCTGGCTTTGGAAGTCTGTTTCCTTTTAATGGACATCTAATACTTGTCATAGTGAGTGCACACTTTGCACTAAGCAGGTCTCTAGGATGTGATTACAGCTCATGTAAGCAAACTTGAGTTGATTTTAATCAGAAAGCAACATACCTATGGCATCAAAGAGCCCTGAAGAACTTTGCTTGTGCTGTGGTTTGCAGCAGATACATTGACCACTGTCCTTCATTGCTTTGGTGCTTGCTGTGGAGCTCAGGTCATCTGGCAATTAGATCTGGTAGAAAGAGCAAATTCATCTACAATGCTGGATCTGGCAGAGTCCCCACCACGGATGCATGCCACAGCCCTGCCTGGTTGCTGACAGATTTCCCTGCAACTTCAAGGTTTTGGCTCTTGAATCTAATGGTTGAGGTCAAGAATTTAATTAAACTGTGGAGAGAAGAAAGCTGCCCATCTACTGGATTCCTTCCAGAGCAAGTGAGCTCTCTCACAGTAAGCAACGGAGGCTATTTCAATTCATTAAATATTCCTTGGCTTTGGATGCTTCTTCCTCTTTGGTATGGGGTCTTATTTTTTCCATCCTTTGCATTTGGTGACTAGAACAAGATATGGCAGTTTCTTTGGGAAATGGTAGCTATATCTCAAAGCAGGGAGCCAGCTGTTGGGCTTGGGCAGGTGATTTCAGACCCACTTTCTGTGAAATCAAGGCTTGGGTGGTTTAATTTTGGCCTGATTTTCTGAATGAGCTGAGGATCTATCTGCCTTCTGAACATTTTCTACAGAGCACCCTCCAGTATTGTGGACCCCTAACAAGCAGTGGGAAGGAGGATGTAATATGGTTTATTATTTGTCTGTGCTTCCATTGGACTCTGATGGGGCAGACCAGTGTGTGAGCAGGAAAAACCCAACCAGCACATCAGCCCTGCCCTAATTCACTTCCAGACTAGTAGTGATCTGTCTTCCCCAACTTGCTGCAGGCAAACAGGAATGGCTCGGGAATACTGGAGTCAGTGAACAAATGTAGAGGTCCAGAGGTTACACTGAATTTTAGAGTAAGAGGCAGAGATAAGAGTTGAGAGGGAAATTCATATATATATATGTATATTTTCATATATATAAACATTTTCATTCTGGAATTCCACTGCTGCTTGTCCTGTGTGGAAGTATTCATCTATACCTGCAGTGGATACGCTGGTGGTATACATGTAGATGGAGCATTAAGAGATCAGAAAATTCTTCAAATCTCATTCACAGCAGGACTAGGTACCAAACTGGTTTTAAAGAAGGTTAAATTGAAACTGTTGAAAAGCTGTTGAAGGACTTCTGACAGAAAACTGGGATTTCAACCAAGAGGATTTGGTTCCCCTGAGTAATTTCTGGTTTTCATCAGACCCTGATCATGCAGTCTAGCTCTCCCCATACCTCCATTGTTCATCAAACTGGGCAAGCATGGAATATTTTTTGCCCCAATACCTTTTGCCAAAATTTCTTTTTTTTTTTTTAATATATATGTAAAAAAGGAAAGCTGATTATTATTTTTACCAGGTCTCCCTTTTCTCCCTTTGTGTGCATCAAGCCTCTATAACACACCATGTTCAGCCACCATATCTCTAGGTGGGCTCATTCCTGTGCTGAATAACCATGGAAAGTGAGAGGAAAGCAGCAGTGTCCCTCTTGCAGAGTTCCCCTCCAAGGATTTGGAGAACAGTTAAGAAGCAATCAGCTACAAGAGGAAGAGGCCAGGAGAAATGAGAATAGTGGGGTTAGAATTTGCCTTTGACTGTGGCTGTGGCAGCAAACCCATGTACTGTCAGATCTGCTGGGAAGCTGCTGCCAATGGCTGAAGAAGAAGTGGAATGAAACTCCCTTCAGGGAGCAGAGCTGCTGTTCCCAGCATGAGGGCCCAGAGTGCTACAAGGCAGAAGTTCTGATCTGATCCCTTGTGTTTGGGTCACACTTGTATCCACATGAGCAGCCCATATCCCCTTGCTGCCTGGTTTGGGGGAATACCCTCTGCTCAGCTGGAATCTAGAGGAAGGGTGAGTCCATGAGAACATCTCTGTGCTTTTTAGGTTTAAGTCCTCAGTAGGAATCTGTTCCACAAACATCTCTTGCAGGCTGTTTTCAGACAAAGATGCTGCCAGGGGTTTGTGGTGTAGGTCACTCCATACCTGTGATGTTACCCTCATCCCTGCCCCTCGCTTTGCAAATGTTTTTCTCATTTGTTCCATGGTGACTTTTGAACTGCCCCTGTTTTAAGACTGAAATGAGAGAGATAAAATGTTTTTAATTTTAATTAAAACAAAGTTTATTTTATTTCATTAGCTAGCCATGTTATTTCAGGGCTTGATAGTAAAGTTATATGTTACCCTGTGGGTACTTCTAATTGTGTTACGAGGTTTCTAGTTCATTCTGTCCAGAACGGTTTGACTCCTGTACTGAGCTCCATCCTCCTGCAGCCTTGAACCAGCACAGCTAATGAAAAACACTCCAGTAATAACATGAGGCTCTCAAGGGCTCCAGATAATTGGGGAAAGGTACTATTAATTTTACTGGAAGGCAAGCCGGCTGAGCTCTGAGAGCCTACTGCTAAAGATACCAAGAAATAGGGCCTGATCACTTTGGAGGAAAGATAAGAATGTGGAAGCTGGTCAAAGTAAACCTACAGATCTAGAGAAAACATTCTGTTAGTAAATGTCAGTGTAGGGACATGTCAGACTGAGGCAGCCCTTGGTCTAGTGAATTCCTGTGAGTGAGGCAGGAGGTGGGATCCTCTCCTACCATGCTGTTGGGAGGTGCATTCCCAATGGTGCAGCTTCTAAGAGACCAGTGGGAAAATACCAAGCTCTGGGTGGAAATTGGGAGTGTCAAGGCTTGTTGTTTTTTTTTCCCTCCTGTATGCTAGAGTAGTTTCTGCTCTATCCTGGGACTATTTGGGCCATTCCTGGACACCTGATCCCTCTGCTGCCTGTGGCAGCACCATCACAATACACTTGGAAAAGAGAGATAGGAAACCAAGAGGAGGTTGCTGGGGGTCATGCTCCCTGCAAAAGCCTTTTCCCATTCATTAGGAGTTACAGATTTGCTTAAATCCCAATCGTAAATCCTGGTATCTCGTGCAGTGTGAACCCAGGGTGGCTGTAAAACACTTCTGCAGGGGGACCTGAATAGAGAATTACACCGATTTAGAGGTGTTTTGTCTGCTGTCCCTGTTATAGCTGCTGCAGTTGCTGCTGCTGAAGTTTTGGTGCCTGGAATTTATTTGCTCCAGCAGAGAAGGTGCAAAGGGAGAGGCGTGACAGTTTAATTCTTCTCTTGTGTTCCTTGCACAGTTATAATGTTTTCAAGAAAATATTTAATAGGCGTTTAAGGCTGAATGAATCATGTGTGAAATGGAAGGTGTTTTGGGGATAGTTGGTAGAGAAGGATAGAGGAGGTTCACGTTCCCTTACTTTGTTCCCTTACTAGGGATCAGGACTACTGAAGGCAGATAGGAGCCTAATTTCCAGTGAGCCAGCCAACTATTTCTGACTCAATGGGTCAAATCTCTTTGTTTCTTTTCTGTCCTATTTGGTGGTGCATGGGGAGGTATTATCTCAAGCTTGGGTAGTGCATCAGCTGTCTTGCTAATTTCCCTCCTTGTTTCTCTTGCTGGTTGGCATTGTAGACTTACATAATTTTGTGAAAATATGAAATTCTTTTAAGTTGTTTGATCCAGTTTGGATTTCCAACTGGATTGCACTGTGCTTAACCTTCAGTATGTTATTGTTTTGGTAGTTTTGTCCAATATGAATAACACCTTATACCATAACATCCTCAGTGGATGTAGAAGGAAGTTCTAGAAAGAACTGGAAAGGGTTCCAGGAAAGTCAAGCTGTATGGCTTGTTTGATTTTTCTGTTTAGCCTCTTAAAGTAGCCAGAGAAGGGGGAACAAAAACATTACAAAGGATACGTTGCTGGATAAAAGATATTCCATTACAAACCCTGTCAACATTAATAACTTGCATCTCTTCAACAGTGCTCTGAGCTGTCAATAAGAAACAGGAATCAACCAAGATTAAAACTGATCTGTCAGAAAGCAGATTGTATCAGAAAGATAATAGAATCAAATTAATTTATGATGAGGAGATTTCACAACAGACAACGAGGCAGTACTGGAAACCACAGTCCAATGTAATCCCTTTGAAGAAACGTTGTACTTATTACAGCTGTGATGATTGCAAATGTTTGGTTTAAAAGTCTGTGTTGCAGTCTGGAGGAAAAAACCCAGGCTATTTATGGTCTCCAGTTTTTAAAGATGGGAGCTAAAGAAAATAAGCCTGGAGAAATATGAGCTGAAGCTTAATATTTCCGTCTTCATGTAAGAAGGGGTGGTTAGAAAATAGACCTGCCAGCCTGAAGGAAATTTGGATGTGTCAACATTTTGTTGGGTTTTTGAAATTTTTGGTTCCTGGTTAAGATTAAAAAGTCAAAATAACCTGTTTCCAGTGAATAAGAAGTTTTGATGTAATAATGTGAAACTATTTTAAGCCTGTCATTCTCTTCACAAAGTTAAACTGCTTCAAAACAATTACCTCATTAGCAATGACCATTTTGACTTGGAAAAGCATTATTTTAAACTCAGCTTGGTCCAGGATACATCACTTCTGACTGGAAAGTGAAACACCACGTTTCAAAAGGATGCTTTTGATTCTATATCTCTGTTTTCCTAGAATTTGCCATTTTCTCTTGTTTGGGGAATGGGAGGAGGAAGAGAGCACCTGGATTAAACAATAGTTTATAGTGGAAGAGAGGAAAGAAAAGAGATCTTCTGGTGATGCAAAATTAGGGCTATATCTGTACCCCTACTTAAATTTTCTTAGTGGTTAATGCACATGAAGCAGCCAATCTCCCATGGTTTGACATCTCCCCTCATTACTCCCCTTGATCTTGATCTTCCCTTCCCAGCCCATGGTACTGGATAGGGCACACAGTTGGGCTGCCTTTGGAGTGGGATCAGTTCATGTTGTCCAGTATGATTGGGAAGGTCTGTGACTCGTTTCTGTTTGTCCCGGGGTTGCCTTCATAACAATGTCCTGTTTCCTGAGCCAAAGCAAGTGAGGTGCAACCAAAGCAGGCCTTGGATGTGCCTTGTCTTTTTGGACATTCTGCATCATCTTATTTGGCAGAGGACGGATATTCCCTTTGCTGTATTTGAGTGGGGCCCCTGAGGTCTCAAACAGCCCAATACAGGCTTTGAAGCCTGAGATGTGCCAGCACTGCCCTCCCCAAAGGGGAAGAGGCTGGGTGCTGCTGAGAATTGTGGCAAGGGCTGTTCCCACACCTGCATGCCTGAAGGCAAGAAGCAGGCAGGGGGTGAGAACAGCAGGTTGTGGGGATGGGGTCGTGGTTTTGCTCTAATTGGTACCATGACCCAAGGAAGTCCAAACCCGTGGTTTAGGAAGAAAGAGGATGGAGGTCTGGAGCTGCCTTTCCCATGACAGTGATGTGTGTGATGCTGTCAGAAGCCCTGCTGGCTGTTTTGGAGCAGGTGCTGTATGGGAGGAGGCAATGCTCCCTCCCCTTCCTCCTCCACCCTCTTTCATCACCCTCAAAGGGACCTGTGCTCCAGCTGAACTGAACTTCCTCCAGTGGCTCCAGATGTGTTTGAGGAGTCTGTCTCTTTTCACCACCCCATCCTTTTTCTGCTGCAAGTTTCTGCCATCAGTGTTGCTGGATGTGGAAATCTGTGGCTGCAATCAAACCGAGAGGTGGGAGTACCCAGGACAGAAATCAGAGGGGGAAAGTGTGTCCCTTCTCCCTCACCCACTATGTTGTTTACAAATCAAAATAAGCAGCCTGAATCTAAACTGTGCTTTTAAAGGGATAAACCCCTTGGTTCCTTCTTGCCTGTGCCGGTGCCTGCCAGGCTGTGTGTGGGCACTGTCCGCAGTGCACTTAGCACTGACTCCCCTCCGGCTTAATGACAAGTTCTCACTTTGTTTGTTGCTGTTTGTTTTGTTTTGTTTTTTCTCCTTCCAGCCAAGCTGACATTTAATTCTGCCTCAGCCAGTTAAATATAACCCTGAAACCTGTGGGTGAGAAAATGTGGCTCTCTGTCACGCTCATTTCAGAGGAGCCAATTAGCAATGGTGATCCTTGGGACTTGGCAGCCTCTTCCCAGGCACCTGGCAGCCCTGGCCCTGCCTGTCATTCTTGGGGTAATGTGCTAGGAAATGGTCTTGTGGTTTACTAAGAAAAGCAAAACAAACTCCCTCTTCCCCGCCTTTGCAACCCAACAACCTGTGGGCATAATTGATTTGCAAGATTTGCAGTCAGGATGTGGCTTTGTTGCAGATGAAGCTGGTGAGTAGCCTGCTCTTTGCTGGCTCTTTGTCTGATTCTCCTTGGTCCAGCAATTTTCCACATTCAAAGACATCCAGTTTGGAGTTGCTAATGGGACATAGCTCCCTCTTCTACCTCACCCCTTCTTCTTCCAGCTTAATTCCCCTTCCCTCTTTCCCCCTGCAGTGCTGGTACTCTGCCTCCTGCCTCTGTGACATCTTTACCAGGGACTGCTGTCCTCCCAGGTGTAAATACACCTCACACTGTGCTGGGTCAATCCACAGGGTGTCCAGCCCAGTGCTGTGTGTGGGTCTGCTTGCTGAAGTTGGGAAAAATGAGATTGATTGTTCTCCTGACACTTCCTCTGTTCTGGAAGTTTGGCAGTATGGTGGGGTGGAGTCAGTGATGGGCCGGGCATTTAATTTGTCTTGTCCTCTTCATATTTTTTATTACTTTAACTCAACTCTGAAAGGGTTCTTGGTCTCCACAATGGCCTAGTAAAGGCTTCTGCTGCTGGTGTCCATTTTCGTTATTTCTTCAGCAGTGACCCTTTTCTTCCAGTACTGTGAGGAACTGGTTGATTTTGTTCCCCAGTGTACTATGTGGTGTGCCCTCTCCACTTGGAAAACATCAGAAGCTGTGTCAGTGCAAATGTTCTTTTCTGAGTTTGCAGGTAATGGGATTAAAAAAAAAAAAAACAACAAACAAAAAGGCAGGAAAGCTGGGCTAGTTTAAGCCATTTATGGCTGGTTCAGACAGATCCTTGTCTGAGCCAGGGCTCTCTCTTTCCTTCCCAGAAATGCTCCTCCCTGACTCCCTTATGCTTTTAGGACCTGCATTTTCCTTTTCAGTTTCATACTTCTGGCTTGATCCTGGCCAAGCTGAGTATGGTGCAAGGTGAGCCTCCAGGGGGGAGGACACCTGTGTTGTCCATTAGGTGCTGGTGAATGGGGGCAGCTGGGGCTGCCATCAGCCCTCTGACCCGTGTGCAGTTGGCTCCTGGTGGTGATCACAGAGCAGGAACACAATGACTATCCAGCAAACAGATGAACATATGATATTCATAAAAGAGCAGGAGTGATTCCCTGTCTGCTGCAGCAGGAATCCAGGATTAACTCCATGCTGTTCTCTGGGGTTTAGCTGCTATTATCACTTCTTAGCTGGCAGTCAGGTGTGCTGCCACATAACATCTGTTCTTGTGTCTTGCTGGTACCTGGCTATGGAGTGGTGTGATCCAAAATCCCCTGCAGGTGAGGGAGATGGAGAAGGCTGCCTGAAACCACCTGGACACAGGGTGCCCACAGGCATTAATTGGTGTGGAGACAGAGTGATGGTTGAGGGCTCTCTGAACCCATCTCCAGTTTTCAACACATGTGTGGGGAATGGCCTAGCTTTGGTTTTCTGACTTAAAATGAAGCATGATGGATATCTTGTGCATGGTGCTTAGACATCATCATCACTTCTGTGTTTTACATTTGGCTGTGGATTATCTTCAAAACATTTGCAGCAAAATAGCTCCTCAAAACAATGTTTCCTCTTAGTGCTGAGACTTATTTTCCTTGTGCTCCTTTGATTTTTATCTTCTCCACATTCTCTGTACGTCACCCTAACAAGTTGTAGAGGCTGGACAGTGTCCATATCACATCAATACTGAATTTCATTATATACAAACATCAATCTGGCTCTGGGCTGCCTTTTTAAACTGTCATCCAACCTGGTGGTATTCAGTTTCTGTTTAGGTCTGACCGTGGAAAAGCATCGCTTCAAAGCTTGTTCCCCATAATGTTCAGATCAAAACAGTTCCTCTGTGTGTTTATAATAAAAATATATTTTCACCAGCTCTTGGGAGCATTGACATTTTCATCGAGGCAATTTTCTATGGCCCCAATCCATCACAGCACACGAGCTGTTCCATTGGTTCCAATATAACTACTCATTGCTTAAAGTAAATTGTTTGCTTAAAAGCTTGTTGGATCAGGGCCTATAAGCGAGAAAAGATTGCTGATTAGAAAGCACATTTGTTTCTGCTGTGGGATTTGATGGCAAATTAAGGACACTAGGAGGATTCAAAGATTAATACCTCTGTATTTTGGGAAAGAAATACTTTAATACATTCACATTATCGAGGCCCTGTAATAAACAGAGATTATGCAAATGGGACACTAAACACCAAATCCCAGACATTAATGGGGTTCAGTGAGAGCAAACTGAAGGCAGAATTAATCTCTGGGAGAACTAAATGGCTATTTTCATGCTTATGAACTTAGCATACTTTCAACTCCACCTTAATGAAAGACACACTCAGCTCACTGTTAAAAGAGGCACTTAAAAGGTATTAGAGGCATAAGTCCAGCTGTTACAAACTCCAATAAATTTGGATTAGGTCTCCACTGTTTCAGTTGCGTGTGTGGGTGTCTGACCTCAATGCAAGTTGTTGGTTTTTTAACTTATTGATATATAGCATTACATCAGGTTAATTACGCCTCGCTGTATTTCATGTCGTCTCGGCACAGACCCGTGTGCATCGTGCCATGGAGAGCAGGGATTCGGGAGCCCGTGGAGGGCTGGGGTGTGCTGGCCACCCGCCCACCACCAGCCCTCCCTGGAGATGGATGCTTTGCAGAGGCGGCTGCTTGGTTTTACAGTACACAACTGGCTCCCTGCCCTCCCTTCTCCACCCCACCCCATCCCATATTTTCATTCCCTGGGGTGACTTCCCTCCACCTCGCTTGATAACAGAGCATATTTTAAAATTTTTATTTTGGTGTGTTGGGGAAAAATGCCTGATGTCATAGGGCATTAAGAGCTTGAATGGATGGGGCTTTACAAATTTTGTCTCACTGGATCAAATATTTGGTCCTTGTGCTGTTTTGCTATGAATTCCTGGCCACCCATGAAAGGGATCATGCATGGGTAGAGCACGTTCAGATTTACGGCTGCATCTGTGTAGATGGGTTGAGATAACAGCAAACCTTTTGCTCTGAAGGCACTGCAGCCAGTACGACAAAAGAGATGGCTTAAAATTGCATTTCCATTTAAAGTAACACCAAGCAGCCAGCCCAGCCATGTGAGGGAAATATAAAGCTCTGAGATAGGGAGCGAATGAGGAGAGGGGCGGAAAAAATCCTGGGTAGCAAGTAACTAAAATAGATGAAGTGGAACAGTTGGAAGTCCCAACTTGAGTGACAAGGGAGAAAGAAGAGATCCAAAGTCAGCAGCAGATGACTCCAGTCTCACATCCCATGTCTCTCCCCCCCTCCTTTGCCACTGTTGCCGCCGCTTTCCCAGCGAAGTCAAGAAAAAAAAAAACGGAACGTCTTTTCCAGATTTGGGGGCTGAGCGGCCTCACATGTTGACACAGCAATAATTTTTAATGAGAAATTTTTAGTATTTGTGTGGGAGAAGTTAGAGTTGTGTACACAGATGCCTCTCCGGCCACCACACCGTGGTCCAGCCCGGCCGCGTCCCCCTCCGGCACGGCCCGCGTGGTCCCCAGGCAGATTCCTTTCAGGCAAAGGGAAACATTTAGGCTTGCTCACCTTTGAACTGCATGCGATGGTGTTTACCTTGGCAAGACAAAGTGGCAGTTTTACAGATATTAAAAACAGTCCTGAGGGGAATCTGGAGGCCTTCCTATATTTTAATCACCCAATTTAGCCAGCCCGAGGACTCGGCTGGAGGGAAAATGTGTGGCAAATCTTGTTTTGTTTTGTTTTATCTTTTTAAAAGGAGATTTAACAGAAAATAGCCCAGTGCTGAAACAAGAAGAGAGAAAAATAATGTGCATTCTAGTTTTTATTCCCTTCCCTCTAAAAAAAAAAAAGTGGGAATTCTCATATTAATCCATAGCACCTCCACGCTCCATATGGTTTCTTTTTTGGCATTTCCTGCTGGGCTGTGCTCTACCTCAGCTAACCTCGTTCCCCTTGCCCTCCCTGGGTGCGTTCCTCTTCTAATTTGATTTCTACCTGTCAGGAAAGATGGGAGCAAATGGCTTTTGCCCCCATCTTGAGGAAAGATATCCCCTCCCTCCCAGCACTCCCTCTGGTGTGCACGATTAAAAAGAAAATTGGGTTTTTGTGGGGGAAGAGATTCAAAGGAGTCATGAGTGATGTCTGAAGTTATGCTGAGGTCAGGACCTTGCTTATTGATTTTCTAACACAGCAGAAACACATACAAAAGGAAGAGACCTCCTTGCGTCCCCCTGATCCAAGAGATACTCCTCCAGCTTGTAAAAAAAAAAAAAATTAAAAAAAGGGAAAAAAAATCTGGCTGCAAGCAGTCAGGCTTCAACCGGCCTGTCAGACAGCTCTCTGCAGGAACACAATCCATGTTGATTTTACAGAGAAGGTTGTTATCCACATTTCACCACTGATTTATTGTTTTTTAACCAGCTCCTTATGCTAGAATTTTTTTTTTTTTTTTTAAAAGGTCCTTTTGCACTTTGTGAGCGAGGAGATTCACTGGTGGTGGGATGGAGGTGCTGGTGCCCTGCTCTTGCCAAGCTGGGCAGGAGGAGCACTGCCATCCTCCAGCCCCTGCCACCAGCCACCTGTGATGCTCTCCTTAATATTGGTCAGAATTTATAAATGCTGTGGCTAAGGTCCTGTAACACACTCTTGGGTCACTTTGCCCGTGGGCTGCTGTGGGGCAGCCTGGCTTTGAGATGCTGAGAGCTCTTCAGTTGCTTCAAGAGTAAGATGGGTATGTTGGAGACAGGTCTGAGGAAGCCCTGCAGAATTAAAATGGCCAAACACGTCCTGTTGCCTACATCTGCAGAATTCATTAGGCGAGCTTGATTGGCCTTTGTTAAACAAAGATGGGATAAGGTTTCATACTTTTTCTGTGGGAGTCGAGCTAGAGTTTCAGGCTGATGATTTAGTCAGGTGTAAGCATGAAGTTTCCAATTTAGAGAAATAAATCTAAAGTGATTTTATTATCCTCTGTTTTACCCTGACACCCTGCTTCACCCCGACTCCCTGTCAGAGCACGCATGACGTGTTTATACAGGCTGCACTGTAATCGACTGGCAGCCAATATAACACGAGACACAAAATGCATCTTCTGCCTAACACAGGCTTTGTAGCTTCTATATTTCATCATCTTCCTGCTCCTCTGCTGAAAACTCTTCCTTTCTCTGAATCCCTTGTATTCTGCCTGGCAAGAATTGCATGCCCCAGCTCCATGGAAAGAGCTGTCAGTGTGCCGAGACACAGAGTTTTGGATCTCCTTGTGTAGCCACAGCTTTGTTTTGCTTCATTCCATGCATCTTCCAGGGAGATCCTTGGATCAGACCAGGCATCCTGCGGCTGGAGTAATTTTAACAAATGTGTGTACTTGAAACACCTCAAAAACTATTTTTTTTAGTGGTAATTGGTAAGATTTTAAATAGAAAATTTCACGTTTACTTATTTTCTGTGTTAGGAGCAAATATTCTATGATAACTCTATGATAAGATTTTGCCACTATACTCATGAAAAAAATTATGTGATTAAATTGGCTGAAAATACCTGTTTTCAAAAGTTACTTACAGGGAAAGCAATATGAAAGTATAGATAGCAATGCTGGGGGCAAGAAAGCAAACTCCTTTGGCCAGGTTCTCTGATCCCATTGATTAGGAGTCTGTGCAATTTAGTTATTAGTCAGAACATAAGGACACAAAAAGCAATAGGTCAAATTCATTTCTTCATCTCAGATATATCCCTGTTGACTTCAGTGAAGTTCCTTTAATGATGAATTTGTCCCACTGGCTCAAAGATAAAAAGAGAAGTTATTTTTGTTTAATATTTCAACAAGGGGAAGAGGTTAGCAAGGGAATTCGGTTTGCACAAGTTGTGTTTTTCCATGAAGTTTAGCAAGGGCAGCCACCACCTAGCCAGCTCTGTTGTATATTTGTCTTTTTGAGGGCTGAGTGCTTTCTCTATGGACTCTCCCAAGCCCTTGCAAGGCAATTTTTGCCAGACACAACCCGCAAAGGACACTTGCAGCCATGGTTTGTTTGTGCTCTTGCGAGCAGTGTAGGGAGCTGCCCTCCTTCAGGTGCCTGCTGATCCGATTTCATTTGTGGGCAGGCTTTGGGAGGCAGAGCTGTGTCTGTCTGTCTGTCGTCCCTGGCACCGCAGCAACTGAGTGCCACCACCTGGTGCTCCCAGCAACGTGCCTAACCCTGGTCCCAATGTGGTTGAGCTTTTCCTGGGGTGAGCCTCTTGTTGCTGGCCTTGTGTTTGCCTTGATGCACAGTTTTGGCTGATATGATGTCCTTAGCTGTCCAATACTTTTCTCTTGTGCTTTAGCAGGAGTGAGTTCAGGTTTTTTCCACCTCCATCAGACCGTCCTGGCTGAGGGCAGAATAGTGAGAGAGGCCAGGACTCCACAAAACCTTTGGAGGCTGTGTGAGGCAAAAGCCAGCTCCAGCCAGGCTGCTTCTGCTTGTACCTAGACTGTGTGGAAGAGCAGGATTCCATACTCCAAGCCAGAGCAGGACCCTGCATGTACGACAGGCAGATGACTGAGGAGGCTTGGCTTTCTTGTGGGACCAAACTCTGGGTGAATTTGG
Source organism: Rhabdornis inornatus (assembly GCA_013397075.1). Classification (NCBI taxonomy): domain Eukaryota; kingdom Metazoa; phylum Chordata; class Aves; order Passeriformes; family Rhabdornithidae; genus Rhabdornis; species Rhabdornis inornatus. Next base: position 1,496,106 of record VWZS01008023.1, on the reverse strand, counting down.
TGATGTGAGAATCCCTCCTCTGTCCTCCCTGGAGCAGACAACTTGTGCTGTGGTGTCTGGCTGTTGCGATGTCTGCACGGCTGCTGAGCAGTGTGGGTTGAGTTTATGGATGTTGGACAGGTGTTCATGGAGAGTTGTTTCACCACCTCATTCTTGCTCAAGAGAAACTGGCCTCTTGCCCAGGCAAGAAGTCAAGAGCTTCACTGGTCACTCTCCATCCTGGGGTTCAAGGCACCTGGCAGGTTTCTCAAAGCCTTGGCTAACAATAACCTCTCTGCTGTGGGCAGTATTGCTTTTAAACCTGGGAGGAAAATGTTTTTACGAAAGAGAGGGAAACCTTTGCTGTGCTCTTCTCATTATTGCATCCCTGGGTGCTTTCCAGAGTCATTCAAAACCATTGCGACTCAACAAATGGAAACACCAAGTAGTGCAGTGTGTGGTTTGGCCAGCTTCTCAATCTAAAGTAACTTTTAGGGAGACCTCAGGTTTCTCCAAGGAAAAAGGACCAATAAATAATAATGTTTCCAGAAAAGAACTGCCATTTTTTGAGATGCTAACCTGAGTGTGGTTAGTCACACAGCAGTGTCACTTTATTTCCCTCCTGGTCCACTGTCCCGTGTGTTGGCCATTGTCCATGGCTACCTGTGAGAAGGGCCTCAGTGGTGAGGAAACTGTGAGAAAGTTTCTTAGGAGAACAAGCTTAGGTTTTGGCTGTGTTTGCACTTACCCGTGATGAATGCTGCTATTCATCCCTCAGTTCCCATAGCATGTGGAAACCTGGATGTAGGATGAGGGTCTTCATGCATGGGATTTCGTTTTGCCCTCGTTCCTTGATAGGAGGATTGACAACCATTACTGGATCTCCTAGTTGTGTGGGCCTCATGGCTGTCTCTACCCAGGACAAAAGAATTTTGGGACAGAAAGGGGAAGAGCAAGAAAGCCTAGAGAAAAACAGATGTGAGGGGTTGAATGAGAAGTTAGAGGTTAAACCTGTGGTGTAGCCACACGGCTGTGAGGGAGAGGGCTGAGGTAGGAGCTGGCAGCATATTCATGTGGTGCTCCCCTGCACTGACCCAGTGTCACTGCCCTCAGCATCCCCTGCTGTCCTGCTTCCTCCTGGCTTACCCAGTCATGCCAGCATGTCCCTGCTGCCACTCAAGTGGACGAGCATGGGGCTGGGAGACCACACGTGAACTTCTTGTGAGGTACAGATGTTACAGAGTCAAAGCCTGGCCACCCTTGGTCTAGGAGGGACTTGGGTTTCCAGTGCCCCGGAGAAGCAGGAAGTGCAGGAGACATGGATATCATGAGAAAAGAATCGATAGTCCCCCCTCAGCCTGACCAAATATTGATTTTGCCATTCAGTTCGTATCGTTTTTCACCGCCTCGCCAGCCCTGGGGGTGGGAGCTCCTGCTCGCAGCTCCACCAAGGGTGTTTTGGGAAGGGAGGGGGACAGAAGGACCAGACCCCTCACTGGGCAGGGTGAGGACAAGGATCAGTCACCGTCTAAACTGACCTGGGCTGGCAGTGGTGGGGAGAGGAGCTTTGGTCACTCACTTCTCCCCAAAACCTCCAGCACCATCCCATTACTAATGCTATTGAGGGAGCTTATGTTGGAAGAGATTTATGGTCTTGCATTCCCTGTCAAGTGCCCCCCACTGTGCTATGACTCTACTCTATGTTTAAGGTTTGATATAAAATCCAGGGAATGCAAAGGATCTTCCTGGCTTTCGTCAGTCTTGGAGTAGACACTTAATTTCCAAATCCAATTATTAATAAATGCAGCAATTGGCAACCACAATTCAGCCTTCCCTGCTACCACAACTTTGCAGGAGTGCTGCTATCCAAACACTCACAAATCATGATTTCAAACTCAAAATTGTATCTTCCACTGCTGGAGGTAAAACTATTAATATATAAATAAAGGCTAATTCTGTCCTGGTTGTTTTTCTTCATGAGGTCACCAGTCCCTGAGGAATTATAAGCAAAATAGCAGAGTGCCTAAGAAGAAATAGAAAAAAATAATCTCTCATGGCATGAAAAAGAAAGATGTTTGGAATGTTTTTAAAGGATGTTCTTTAGCTTTCTTTGGTTGCTGCTTCTACCACATATATTATGTTTTCCTGGGATTGGAAACGACAGTCTTCTGTTGCTGTTGTTAAAAGCTAGACTTGCTGGGAATTATGTAGTCAGTTAATTAAAAAAAAAATCGTAGCTGATTTATGTATTGACATTATGACGCAAACCCACTTTGAATCCCCATTAAAACAATAATTTTCAACAATTCTGTGGTCTCAAGGAAATATTGACTTGTCATCTTCACAAATCTTTGGCTTAATTATTAGTTATGTTACCTGATGGGAAAGTAGTCTTTAAAACAGGAAAAATGGTGTATGGACTTTTTTCAGACAGCTTTGAGTAGTATTTCTGAATAAACCAAAAACCAACCAGCCTTGAAAAAACCATCAAAACACCAATAAGTATCAGTTTTGTGTGTGTTCATATGATGTAAGCCACCTGTTACAAAGAAAAGCTAGGCTAATTTTCAAATTCTCATCTGTATTTTGCACATCTGGATGCATTGGTCTTTTCTTAGCAATGCTGCATGTTAAAGCAAAATGCTTCATTCAGGGAGTGGTGCAGTGCTGGAGCAGGTACCAGGAAGGCTGTAGGACCTCCACTCCTGAAAGCTTTTAAAACCTGCTCTACTATTGGCAATAATCCTCCTGCAAGGGGGAAATGGGACCAGACAATCTTCTTTCAACCTTTCCAGAAAACACATCAATGCTTCTATGGTCCTTTAGGACCTTTTTGGGGACTGTCTTCTGTTGTGTTGAGGGTCAGTGCTGTCCTGAAGCAGCTGCAGGCTGATGTGCAACCTCAGGGACATTGGAGATCCCATCTGGAGTGGGGATGTGTTAAATGGAGAAGACTGAAGTCATACTCTTTCAGGCAGAGGAGTTTGTGTCACACACTGTGACTCAGGCACAAAAGCCTGAATTTTGCCACTGTAGGCATTTTGCTATGGCATCTCAGTTAGAATAACCTAGGTTTATTCTCCAGGTAGAAAAGAAAAAACCCTCTAGAGAACAACTCAATCCTCCAAAATTAGCTGGCCCTAGGGAATGGGGAGATTGAGCTGTCCTTGGGTACTGTTGCTTTCTGTCCATGGCTAAGAAAGCACCCACAGTGATCATTGCTGTGATTTGTGGGATGACAGATGAAAATTAGGGTATGAATCCTGGCCTTGGACTGATCTTCTCATGCAATGCCCCTTTTGATGTAGACTGGCAGAGAAAGGAGTGAGAAAGTCCTAAGCTACACTGTTCTTGGCTGTCCCAGTGCCCATGACCAGGTGTGGGGACAGCTGAACTGCACCAGGTCCTGTGGTCAGCTTTTATTTGCCTGCCTGGGCTTTTAGCCCACTGTAGAGAGAGCCCATATTTCAGGATAATCCTCAACATCATAAATTTACCTGTGCAGATGGGACCCAAAGGGAATATTAGAACAAAGCAGGGGTAAAAAAAATCAAGGAAAAAATGTACCTGTTAGGCAATGTGAACCTTTGTGCAGCCTTCATTAGTAGCAGCAGGGTTGTAGGTTATAGTTACTTTTAATCATTCAACTAACTGTACTAGTGCAAACTTTCAACTTTCACCCATTTAAATTGGAAAGGTCTTTAAAATATTTATTATTACTTTAAATCATGCCATTTAAGGTCAAAGCAGAAGCGTTTGTTGGATTCATGCAGGATCCCGAGTTGTTTTCTTACCTGGAGGTTGAGTCCTGGTGGAAAGGTCTGTGTTTCTAATTTTGCTGTGCTATTTGGTTACTATGAGATGATGGGAACACCATTAGGGCTGTGCTATTTTCTATTTCTTAATTGGTTGCTCATACACGAGTCTGGCTGGAGCTGAAAATCTCCGGGAAAAAGCCATTAACACCAGCATGTTTGACCTGCAGCTTATAAATCAGAACATATGTTTTCATATTTCTAACCCCCAAAACACAGAGAAATGTGTTAGTGGATATTTGCAGCACACTCCGATGCACGTTGTCTTCCCAGTGTCAGCAGGCCAGAGTGTCAAAAGGTATAAATCATTGTAATTGCATGGATTTTGCCTGAGGTCTAGCACTGATTGATGTCTCTCCTAAATAAGATATTATTGGGGATGTGAAACATGCACACCTCTTAACCTGCTGTATTAGGGTTGCAAAATGCCGCTCTTGCTCTCTTTGTGCGTGTGTAGTGCATTTAAGAGTCTTGGTGGATTTCTCCGTGTTATTTGAGTGATGACTGCCATCCTGGATGGTTTATTTAGCTTGCTATTGTGGCAAACACTTCAGCAGATAGCTGCATCCTGTTGCAAGCCCTGTTGAAATAGGCAAGGCTGACTTTTGCACTTGCAGTTCATCCCAATTTAGCTGAATGGGATCATTTACGAATCATGTGAAAGCATGGTAGGAGAAATGCTCTCTCTTTCCCACCCAAAGCAGACCTACCTAAGCATTGCTCCGAGCTTCTTAACTCATCCTGTCCTTCCCTCTTGTGATGAGCACACCTTCTGTAAATGCACTCCCTGCTCCACTTTTATCTTCCCTTGGAGCTGCTCCTGGTGCTCACTGATGCTGTGAGAAATCCAAAACTCCTGCAGGTTTTCAGTCTTTTTAACACTGGTGGGTTTTTCATATGAGGTGGCCCAAGGAAAATGTGTTTGTAGGGTTGGCTGGACTGAAAAAATCAGGGTAGCAACTGCTGTAACTTGGATCAGAGCTGGAGAAGTGGGATGACTTCTTCAGGGTGATGTCTTGAGATCACACTGACTTCCAGAGAGGAAAGATTGGGTCTTGTCACATCCCTGAGCTGAAAACTTTCATCTGAAAGAAAATAGCAATTTGCATTACATTTAGATTTGGTTTTATATTTAGGTTGTACATATCAAAAATATCCCCAACTAATGGATCAGTGGTTCACAATTAAAAAAAAAGTATCTATTTTTGTGTATAAAAAAGACATTAACAATCTGCTGGGGAATATTATACCTTTAAAAAGTTTCTAGCCCTGCTATCATGTTATTTTAGATAACAAAGATATTAGGGTTTTTTTCGAGCAAGGATTTAAACAGAAGAAAAAAGAAGCAACTTTAGGTTGGTGCTTTTTTTTCCCCCTCCATTTTCCTACAGTAATGGTACTTATTTTCAAATAACTTTAATGGTTAACTTACCCTTTAAGACCAAAAGTTCTAACTTGAGTCAATGTACTTAGCTCAAAATCCCTGTAGAGATTCAGGTTTCTTGCTCGAGCTGCCTGGAGTGGTGAGTTCAGGCCTTTGCAGTGATTGTCAGCAAGGAGAACATTAATGGAGTATTAGAAAAATGAAGTCCTCGACCCCTCCTCCCCTTCTGGCTGGTTGTTTCTACATGGTGGGAAGGAAAACATTTTCCCCGTCAGCCATTTACTGTGCAACAGGGGGAAACTGTCAGCTTGCTATGAGCAAACCCCTGCAAGATAAGTCAAAATGATTTACCCTGTAAATAAAGTGGGCTGTTTTCTTTACTTGGAAGAATTGCCCATGTGGCGAGACTTCCTATGGGAGGGGATGTGGTTGGCCCTTCACATTTATCCACTGTGTTTGTCTTTTTTGAAAAAGCAACATTGGAAAGATTAACAAGTCTGTCACTGAAGGAACTGATATATCAAAGCTGTGCAGACAAAGCAGGCCATTCATTCCTTACGTTTCTGAAATCTCACTTCCAGTGCAAACCAGGTCTTCCCATTTAGATGCAGATGAAAGGAGGGATTTCCCTCTTCCTCCTTCTCCCTAAAGTCTTGGGGATTTTTATGTATTTATGTGTGCACATATATATTAAAATGTTTGTATATGTGTGTCCATGTGCACATGCTCACTCTGCGCTTTCCATTGGAGCCCTCCCAGGCTGGGGATTTATTTTGCCACTCTGGGAGAGGCCACAGGGGTGCAGGGGATGGGAGCAACCTGAATGTAGTACTAGACTTGAGGGATCATTATTCCCATGGACAGCCGCAGAAATTTAGGGTCTTTATTTATACATATAGATATATATATTTTAAAATACATGTACATATATATATATATATATATTTTTTTTTTTTAATTTTTATTTTTTATTTTTTTTTTATTTTTAATTTAACCATGAGAGGGCTTGGGAGTGAGGAGGGATATAAGAGAGGAGGATTGATGTAGAAAGGGACTGGATATCTTGAGAGCCCCCCAGGATTTATTGTACATGGAAAATATGCACACAGATCATATTGATTAGGGTATGCACTGGAGAGGAAAAATTCACTTATCTCATTAGGCTACAGGTTGTTCTGACATTTCTGATGTGGTTGGGTCCACATCATCATTTCTAGGGAGAAAAAAGGAGTGTGTAAAGGACAACCTGGAGATGTGACAGTCCCCGCTTGCAATCACTGCTTGGCAGATGGACATGCTTTCTAGAGACATGGCTTCAGATATTTTCATTTGTTTACTTTAGCTGCTGAATATATAGTGTGTATATATTCTTCCACCTGAGGCAAAGAAACACATGAATAAGGTTTTGCTCCCAATGCCAGAAACAGTGTTTTTTTCAACTCTCATGTGCATAAACAGCTGGTGTCCAGAGAAGGATCTCAGCATAGAAAAAAAACCAACAACGCTATTTAAAATTGCTATATGCTCGTAAGCATATTCAGCAGAGGCAAGAGGATGAGTGCAGCCTGCTTTTCAGGGTGTCACTTCTGTCACACTGACTCAGGAAAAAGCCCTCTGCTGAGAGGTGCTGCATCCCCAGATGTGCTCGACTCCATCTGGAAAGCAAAACTCTCCTTTTTCCATTGGCCTGCAGAGCTTCAGCCAACTTCCCCTACACCCTTGTTTATGCCTCAGGCAGGGCAATGCACGTGTCCCAGGCTGGGGAGGTGTTTCCTTGATGGTTGTTGCTGCTGGAGAATGTCATCCAAACAGGAACGTTTTGTGTGTGGGGCTGCAGCAGGTACTGACCCTTCTCTGTACCAGTCTTGTAGGAAAGCTCTCTCTACAGGGGCAGCTCGTACACAGCACAAAAATATTCAATGCCGTGTCAACGCTGGACCTTTATTTATTGCACCTCAGTCAATACAAACTTCAGTGACAGGCTTTTATATGACCTTGGGCTATATTCTTACCTGAATAAATGGAAAGTGTTTCTCTTCTGAACACCTGGGGTTGTATTTTATATAAAATATGTATATTCTGGAGAAAACAGTAAATATGGCCATGAACTCCTGAGATCGAGTTTCTTCATCAAACATGCACCACTTCCCCAAGGTAAAAAAAAAAAGCCCAGAAAAAATGCTGAAGCTTCCCTGTACAAATGACAATAAAATATGATTGCCAGGCACAATTCCATCAAGTTTTACAACAATTGCTTTTGAGCTGTTAAGTATGCTGTGCTTTAGTCAAGGATCTTGTGCTTTTGTACACAAGCCTCATGTTTGGTGACATTGAACCTTCACATGCAGATACCGATTATTCAAAAACGGGGGGAAGAAAGAAAACATGGGAAAGCTACTTTACATTTGTACTTCAGATTGTTCCCTTTAATCTGCAATCAGAACAAAGACTCACTCAGTTTTTATTACAGTCCTCTTGTAGGCTGTTAGCTACAGTGTGAACCTCTCTGGGGTTAAAGTGTAGAAAAATTGGGAGATGCTTGTGGTTTTGACAGAGAAGTGGAAGATTCCACTGAGAGAAAGGTTGGTACCTCTGTTGGAGAGTAACAGGAGACAGTGTTAAGTGAAAGATGTTAGCTCATTTACAATCACTTTAGTTCAATTTACTCCCTGAGGTCACCGTCCTGCGGAGTTCTGTATGAATAGTTCTACTGGAGTCCTTAGCTTAACCACATCATTATCCATAAGGATGAGCCAGGGCAGGGTGAGGGAGGTGCTGCTATTGTTAACCACGTATACATAATACATACCCTGCTTGCATTGTCCAGAGCCATGGATTTCACTTGGAAGTACTTCTGGGTTGTTTTGGTTTTTCTTTTCTTCTGAGCTTTTCCCTTAGACCTTTTATATTTCCCTCCATATTCAGCACTTTGGCAGCTGCCTATGGGAGCAGGTTTCTGCAACAGGTGCCTCGGTTACTGGGTTAATACAGCAGTGGTTTTGGCCTAAACACCTGTTGATGAGACAGGAGAAATGACACAGGGCTAATTTTTAATTGCTGGGCTTGCTTAAAATTTTCTGGCTCTGAGAAATTTTTTCTTGAGTATGAAGAGTGGGAAGTCATTGCTGAGTGCTGTTCCTGTCTGGCAGGGCAGCTAACCTCTGTTACTAACAGAGTGAGCAGGCACAGAGCATCCTTGCACCTTTTTATGAAGCCAGTCTGCACGGGGGAGGGGAGAACATTTGGGTTCCAGGTGCTTGCAGGGCTGGGCTGGAGGAAAGGCATTGCTAATTCCTGCATCCCTCTTCCCAACACGGAGAACATAGCCATGGAATAAATTCCATGAGAGTCTGGGTGCCTGAGAGAGCTCAGAGGAAGGCTACTGTTGGCTCAGGAACAGATGCTGTTACAGTCACACAGAAGTCCACACTGGATGTAGGAATGTCTATCCATGGTAAGTGGGACCTTCCATGCCAGGCTGCCAGCTGAAGGGGTGGGACCAGGAAAGTGAGCTCCTCTGCACTGGAACCTACCTGGGTCGCACAAGGATTTGAATGGCAGGGTTACTTTGAGTGACAAGGCACCTTTTATAATTTTCTGTTCCTGCTTCCTAACTCTGGCTGCCTAAGCACTGATGGACCAACCGCATTTACTTCCCACCAGCTGTTTCAGTGAGGGTAACTTAAAAAAAAAAAGTTAAAGGAGTGGTGCTTTCAAGCTGTTGTCTCTAAGTTGTAGGACTGAGACAACTGGTGAATGCTTCATCTTAATTCTGTCAGTCATGAGGAGCAGAGGATAAGCAACTATTTTTCTTACCATGCCTCAGTTTCCCTTGATCATGGTTAACATGCACATGCTTTCCCCATCTGATGCTCAGGGTATAATGACACTGTTAGTTAGTCCCACGTTTTATGGCACTGATTCATGTGCCATATTTCAGGAAATTGTGGCTAACAATCCATCCTGGACCTCTGTTAATGAGCTGCATTGAGTTGCAAGAAGGGGTTAAAACCATCCAGAAAAAAAATCCCCTCCTTTGTAACCTTTGTTTCAAAATCTTGACAACCCAAGGATGTTTGCTTTTCTCCCTGAAGGTTAAGTTGTCCTAACAGGTGCTAATTTTGTGTTTTCTTATGGAGATTTGTCCATATTAGAAGCAACTGTGAGCAAACAAAAAAGCCAATTAGAGTGCAAGGGTATTCTTCCTCCTCCTTGTTTCCGTGTAGTCCCCAGCTATCTTTATTGGTCACCTTAAGCCATAGACTTATCCTTTCAAACCTTCTTGAAATTCAGTATACTTATGCCCTCTTTGGGGAAAAAAACATCCTTTTAATGTCATGGGAAAAATACTGTCATGGGCAAGTAGATGATCCATGCTAACTGGGGTTTGTCATCAGCTTTGGCAATCTGTGTAGCAGGGTCTGAGATTAATGGAGCCAAAGACTTTAAGCAAATATTGTTGGCGTGTAGTTAAACTGTCAAGAGAGCAAGAAAAAGACTTGCTCTGCAGCCACTAAATAAAGATTTGTATTCACCAAACACAGTGAACCTTTTATTAGCAATTATTTGCAGCTCACTACCTTCCAAAAAGGAAACAATTCGGTGTAACTTATTGTCAAGGGTTTATTTGCAGTTTGATACTTTTTTTCCCCCCCTTTTCTTACTCTCTATTTTGAGAGTTTAATTTGAGCAGCACTGAAGCTTTATCATCTCTGTTTTCAAAACTCTGTGGGCCAAATCTTTTGTGTCATAAAGAGTTCATTTAATTTCAGAAAGATTTGAGTCTTTGGCCAAATTTATACAGGCTGTAAAAATAATAAATCCCCTCCCCCGCCAAAACCCCAACAAACAAAACCTCACGCTGAAATTCTCCAAATCCAAATAATTGCTATTAATTATTACAACATGCTAACATGAGGTCCAGAATGTTTTCTTCCATGTATTCAACTATCTAGTTTGTGAGATGTAATAAACCAGAACAGTGCATCAATTATAATATTTTATGATTATTTTATACTCTTGGCAAAACATATGTGCTGTTATCTCAAACCTTATTAAAGCTCAGCTGATTAGAGGTTGAAGTTTTTACATAAGTTATTGATGTTGTTTCTTTTATTCAAACATTTTCATAACAAACTAGCTAGGAAAATATTTTTTTTGGCCAGAACCTTAAGATGAGAGACTTGTGTCGAAGGTAAGAGTATGCAACTGTTTGTTTGGATTAAGAATGCTGAACAAACAACTCCCTGCATCTGTCTTTTAAACTGTTCTCTAGCATAACACACTTAAGAGTTTCTGAAAAGACACCAACCTCTTCTGCTCAGAAAATGGGCTGTTTAAAAATCACCTATTGGTTATACAGTGGCTCTTTAGCTCCTCTTTCACAGAAGTTTCTGATATATCTGTTGCCTTAAAAACCCAATGATTCTGGTCTTTCCTTGAAGTAAAACCAACCTGCACTGGTGTGGCTTATCTGCTTTTTTTGCACTTCTGCCTCCCTGTTGCCCGTTACCCACTGGGTGAGTCTTAGTCTGCTCTATACATGGTGGGAAAATGGGTGTAGAGATGGAGAGATGTCACACAGCTTTCCTAAAGTCTTACAGGCAGCTTGTGACAAAAGGGAATTGGACCCAGGTCTCCTGAACTTCTAGGCCACCCTCTCAGGAGTACTTGGGTAGTTGGTAGCACAGACAAAAACAGGAGAAAACTGTTGGAAAACTTTGGCGATTGGAGAGGTACAAGAGTTGGCATCAAGGCTGTGCAAGGAAAGGTGTCCTTCCTGTGAACAGAATTTAGAAAACTCTGTGTGCCCAAAGCTTGTTTTTTTTAGCTGTACCAGCTGATCCAGGAAAAGATTCTTGTTTAGAAACCTCGTCCCTCTATTTTCAGACCATCATAGCTACAGCAACACAACTCACTGGGAGAAAGTATTCTCTGAAGAATTATTTTTGGGGCAGCATGTAAATTTCTGTTTCTGCCTTTGAATGTTTCTCTGGATTCTGAGGAAAAAAAATGTCTAGAGACAGCCTATTACAGAAATGCCACTTAATTTTCCTTCATCCTTTTGACGTGGAAAATGCATATCCGATGGAGGTTATTTGTTTTCACTTGCCATATGCTAAGAAAGTTTATACATTGCAAGTATTACCAATCTAAACAACACAGGCAAATTGGTGTCCTTGTAAAAACAGAACAACATGGTTGTTTGAAGGATTGTCATGTGTTTCAGAGTGGAAATGTTTAAATGTCAGAAAGATTCAGTGTCTGTGATTGAACTTTCATCTATCTTCTGGGTTTGTAGCTATAGGAAGCCCTTCATCTCTGTGTTGTCTTCAAGCACGACTTCATGCAAAGATTAGGATTCTGTATACTTAAAGGATTCTTTTTTAATAGACAAAAGGTCTTTGTATGGAGTCATTAATGGTCCTGGTTGCATGTGTAGTGATCTGTATTGACAAGGTGATGGAGGACATTTGAAAAGTGTTTCTTAACACTTCAGAGGGAAGTCACAACAGCACAAGTGAAGAAAGATGAATGGCTGCTGTACAGCCTCCTATAACACGATGTGCTGTGTATTAAACATGTCTTGTAAGGAGTTTAGTGCTGTGGAAGGTCCCACATGTCAGCTTCTCCACAGTAAATGTTTACAGCTAAAAGATCTGCTGTCAGTTCCTTGGTGGTGCTCAGAGTATCTTTGTAGCAGTCAAAGGACTTGACTGTACCTGTATTTCATCTCTGCATTCCTGCTGCGTCTTGAGGTGGTGCAGCTCCCTGTTTATTCCTGTACTAACACTGGGATAGAAATTCCTGTTCACATGGGCTGTTGTGAGCCAGCAGCAGAAGTAGCTGCACTGCAATCAGGTATCACCAAAGCAACCAGTGACCCAGACACACTTTTTGTTGAGCTGTACTCTGAACTTATGTGCTACTGGGCATAAAAAATGGAATCTGAGCATAAGTACCAGGTCATTTCACTTCCCTCTATGCCACTGGCTGAAGAAACCATTACACACAATGACCATTAGGTAAAGAGGCATCTGTAGCAGAGAAAAAGTTTATTCACATGGGATGCTTCTCTTATCACATTTTGAGTCCCTCAGAAGCCCAGGGCAGTTTAGGTCCAATGGCATGAGGAAGCAGAGCCCTGTTGGGCACTCTCAGTGTGTCTTGAGATTTTGGTGTAATAGGCAACACTTGTGGTTTAGACCTTCCTTGATGTATGGCATGACAAATAGGGATGCCCAGAAAGTGTAAAAACCCCTAAGGAACAGCACAAAGGCTTGGCAGCAGTGCTGGTAACTCTGCAGATAGCTCTTCTGCTGGGTTATTTTCCTTTATCATAGGATTTTCCCCTTGTCTATGGAAAATGTTCATGGTTCTTACAGATGTCTTGCTGCCATCTGCTCTAAGCTCTCCTAAAGGAGGAGGAAGAGTAGTATTGCCAGAAATGTTCTGGAAAATGTCTGAAGGTGTAAGTGGATAGTTGGATCATGTAAAAAGCTGAGTGGAACTGGAAAAATTGTTTGTGTGTGTTTAGCTTCCAGGAGAAAATTCTTCTGAGGCATCAGGTCCTGACCAGTGCAATTCAAGGAGTGAAATGAAAGATTCTGGTCTTAAGTACTGGCTCCAGTACTGAGCTCAGCCTTAATTGCTTGGGAGATTTTTAATGTGTGCCTATCAGATGTTTCTGCAGCTCTTCTTTGGGCTCAAGAGTGTGCAAAGCTACCTGTGGAAATGTCACCTGTTCTTACACCTCGAGGAGCTGTGATGAAGCTTGCACTGAGCTGAGTGAAGTCAGGTAGCAGCTGTAGCTGTGAAGAGCTGGGAGCTTACCCAGAGCAGCTGTGCTGGGTGGAGGTGCAGTCCTGGCTGGGCTCGGGGAACCCCAGGGCAGAGCCCTGCAGTACCAAGGAGTGTCAGCATCTGCAGAAAGGAGTGATTTGGTGGTGAGGAGGGGAGGGGGAAGGCCGAGGTGGCTCCCAGCAGAAGCTCACATCACATAAACTATTTCCTCTCCAGCCCATCTTAGGACACTCCTTGTTGACATATGTGTTTCCATTTACACTGCAGTATGTTTGCCAGAGGGCAATTGCTCCTTTAACCCCAGCCCTTCTCTTTATGCCTTCTCTGTTTGCTCATTTTGACCCTGTTCCCTTTATCACTGCCCATCCCTCCCCTTCTCTCTCCTCCACCTCTGATTCCTATTTCTTAATCTTCCTCGGTTTTTCACCCTTTGGGTTTTTTCCCCACTTCCTCCCTCCCTCTGAACTCCCCACCATCTGTCCCCTCCACTTGACTGCTCTCTTCCATCTTTCCCCCTCATTCTTTCTCTTGTTCTTTTTTCCTTTGCTCACAATGGACTAAAGGTCACTTTCACATGGAAAAAGATGCCTTTTTGGGGGTCATACTTCTGTCTTTGGTTCCATTTCATCATATATGAGATTCTAGGAGCCTAGAATTTCCTATCTTTTTCTTTGATTTTTTTTTTTAATAGCAGCCAAATGTACCCCAGGAGTTCCCAGAGATAGCAGATAGCCTCTGTCCAAACTCCAAAACAAACCCCCAAATGGGAAAATTTAGGGCTGTGTGCACACCAGTAAAGCATGTCTGGTTTGGTGGAGCTATGCCAGTCACACCAGTTAAGGATCTAGTTCAGGACTGGGTTACTTCCCCTGTTCAAAGAAATGGCTTGCAGTATTTGCTACATTTTCCTGGATTGTGTACATGAGTTAGATTTCCAGCATTTCCTATTTTCAATTACTTTGACCGAGCTTGGAACCAGTCCCCAGTCTCATATAATAATGCCTTTTGTATCTGCACTTGGCACTTCCAGCCAAATCTGTGCAAAGAATCATTTCTGGTGGAACAGCATTGCAGAGAGGAATGGCTTTTCATAAAAATTTTAAAATATATGTGTATATATATATATGTGTGTTGGCAAATGCTGCATAAATGTTATAGCTTATCCTGGCAAAACAGCACTTTTGCTGCTACAGGGATTTCCTTAGGGAAACTGGTATAAATTATCCCAGCGGAAGCATCCTTTTTGCTGCTTGTGAGGAAGGTGGGTCCAAGAACGTTGCCAGTAAGGCATTACTAGCACAGCTTTGGCCTTGGAACTGACTCAGCATTGTTCAGACTTGTGCCGAGGAGGTTGGTGTGCTTAAAATTTGAGCGAGAGCATCTCTGCAGCTTCTTACATGTGAGTTTTTTCATAATGACAATTTTTTTTATTAGCATCTTTTTTTTCAGAGGAAAACATAAATAGTCTCTGTGAGTAAATCTGTGCTAAAATGAAAGAAGCCAAGATTGGGTTTAATGGTGACCCAGGCTCTTTTTGACTCTTTCTTTCACTAGGAATTTAGGGATCAGTATCACCGCCGCCAAAAGCCACTTTGGTATCAGTGCTGCCTAGACTACAGACCATTGTATTTTAAAGGCTTCATTGCATCCAGGGGTTCTAGAAAGTTGTGTTGGAAAGTTGGCTGAGTGGGAGATGCCTGCATTCACGTGGCTGTGGGATCTGAGGGCTGGTGGAACATCTCCACGTGCCGCGGAGCCGTCGCTCCCCTGTGCGGAGGAGTTGTCATAGCGTAAGAATTGCTCCCGTGGGCTGTGGCTGGAGAGGTCAAAGTCATCACCCACTTTGGGAGGTGGGGTTTCAGCCTGTGTGTGCCCTGGATTTGTACTTTGGACCCCAATCTGCTGCCTGTTGTATCAGCGTTATGTTAAGCCTGAGTAAAAATAATTTGAGCGGCGGCGTACAAGCTCATTGTGCCTTATTAAAGAAAACACCACCACATTCACTCATCACACTTTGAAATTAAAGCTGTAATGTCATAAAAGGGAACTTTTATTGTTTTCAGAGAACATAAAAGCCCTTGGAACAAAGTCAGAAGGGTATTTTGATGAATAAGGTCAAAGTCTGGTGTACATAAAGTGAGCATTGTACAGCATTATAGGTTGTACTGAGTGTCAGCAAGTTACCAGAATCCCTGATCCTGTCAACACTCAAATGTGTGCGTGAGTTTGCCCTTGTAAATACCCCCATTCAAATACAACTGCAGCAAAGTTATGCTCAAACATGAGTGTCATAAGAATCAGCATTTTCCTAGCAAAATGTTAGGGAATCAAGATTCTGAAATCCTCAAATTGGCCAAAATATGGATTTTTCAATTACACTAAACTTTCAAAGCTCTCTTAAGCTTTTCTTTAGACAACCTAAAGCATTTCATCTTGATGTTCATTTTATTATAACATCCATTATTAGTTTGAAATAACAAATATTGTAACTGTAAAACACCCATATAATGACATTCCAGAAGTGTTTTCTTTTAATTTCCCCCCATTCAGTAAAATTTCCTTATAAATCACCAAGTTTGCAGAGAAAGACCTAACTTTGGCACAAATATCCTTTCTCAATATTTTTATGATGAGTTCTAATATTCAAGACAACTGAAAACCTGCTTTCCTGACAAAAAGTTGTAACAGTGAAATTGTTTTCAGTTCCTTTCTAGACTGGATTAAATTATTATTTTTTTTTTTAAATCTGCTTTCTGTATCCCTCCCTCTGGTCATCCTAAAACTTGGATGTTTGGAGTGTACAAAATCTTTTTGTTAGCTATTTTTATATGCTTTTCCAAATTATTTTGAAATTTGAAAAAGGTGAAATAGCACTTCTGTGGAAGAGAAAGCAGTTAGTTCAACCATGCAAAAATACTTTTTGTCGCTGAAAGGACAAAAAAAATGCATTTAATTGTCTAAATTTCAGGAGGGACTAATATCAAACCTTTGAAAGGTGTAAGTTCCTTGCTTTGGCTTTAGCTGGTGGAGGGTGAGGTGCATCTCTCTGTACCTCTGCTGCTCTGTGGTGCCTGGTTCCCTTCATGCTGGGTGACATGGGGCTCCATTCCCCAGCAGTTGTAGTTATTCTTGTCTCTTAAATAGGCAGTATTTAACTGGTGGTACCTCACCATGGCCCAAATTTCCAGCCAAAGCAAGGATGGCCTTGGGTGTGGATCCTCCCCATCCAAGGGATCTGAGATGCAGTAGGAGAAGAGGAAGGGGAGATCAGAGGTTGGAAGCCGTGCTGCCTTCCAGCTCCATCTCAGCTGTTGAAGCTTTAAACAATTTGAATAATGACTCTGGAGGGCAGAATAAGAGGTGGCAAGGAGAGCTTGTTGAAACAAATAAGATTTTTCTTTTTTTTCTTTTTTTCCCTCTCCACATGAGAGAAGGCAGACTGCAGCTTACAATGAGTGGTGTGAGTCACTGAGACAGAAAAAACCCACCAAGCCACAGCCTGTTTGCTCGTGCAATGGCTGTGCTGCTGCCCTCCTCCATCCCTCCCTTCCCTGTTTTGCTCCCACATGGCAGACATTATATGCTGATCTATTCTTAAACTGTTTCTGGTTTCTTTGTGGCACCAGCTGCAGGGGAGCAGAGTCACGCGAGCAAAGGCAGGATGTTGGGTGGCTCTGCCAGCCTTGCCCAGCCTGGTGGCCCCACAGTCTGGCACAAAATATGGAGGCAGCCTCATGCCCCAGATTTCTCAGTTCTTCCCAAAGCGAG
Organism: Rhabdornis inornatus; assembly: GCA_013397075.1. Taxonomy (NCBI): domain Eukaryota; kingdom Metazoa; phylum Chordata; class Aves; order Passeriformes; family Rhabdornithidae; genus Rhabdornis; species Rhabdornis inornatus. The sequence continues at coordinate 1,479,357 of VWZS01008023.1, read as the reverse complement.
TGTGTCTGCGTTTGTCCCTGGGTGAGGGGAAAAAAAAAAACCAGAAGGAAAAGGAAAGAAAAAGGAAGGATCAAAGTGTTAATTGTAAAACATCTTGTGGTGCCAGGTGGAAATGAAAGCAGGGTGATCAGTGAGATAATCGATGGGGATGTAACTGAAGTGCATTTTCCTGCAGCTCATTAGAATAATGAGGAACCCACAAAAGACATGGGAGACGCAAACAAGCTTTGTTGCCCTGTCATTATTTTTAGGAGCAATGTGATACCACTGAGTACTGGGTTAATAACAGATAATTGCTGTCTTTATTCTTGATTTTCTCTCTTTTTTCCCCCCCTCCCCTCTTCCCTGAATGGTTTTATGGGATATGGACTTAGTAATGTTGTGGCAAAGTGTCATTTCCTGTTTTATGGGAATGACTCAAGTGTGCGCGCTGTGGCGGAGGTCAGGAGCACGTTTATGAAGTTTGCACTGTGGTTAATTAGTAGGAGTGGGCAAGTTTCCTTCTCCCTGTCTCTTTGCTCCTGTGGGGGGACAGAACAAACTCCATAAATTTGCCTGGACTGTGCTGATCTCTCACACAAGTTTGATCCTGAAATGCTGCCCAGTAAATTAGCCTGTGGCTTCTCCCAGGCTCCCTATCCCTGTGCACTGCTGTGCTCAGGCTCCACAGGAATTGCAAACCTGTCTGTGTGAAGCTTATTGAAACCCTTGGATTTTGGACTGCAGAGGGGTCTGAGCAATCAGCTGCTCTTCCTTCTTTGCCCAGGCCACTTGTATGACATTTGGCAAACACTTTTCTGCCTGTGGCCAATTTTCTCCGCTGCTCTGGATTTGCCTTTATTAGGCTGGACTGAATGCCACTGGTTCCAGGCCCCAGGACAGCCACAGGTGTAAGGAACTTCTTTCCATGACTTGTGTCCTGGCTGTTCAGGCCTAATGCAGAGGCAGCTGTTGGGCAAACACAGATCCAGGATAGGGCAAGTGGAAAGGAAAAGTGCTTTTGTGGTGGGTGGTACTGCAATAAAACAGACCTGCTGTTTCTGATGAGTTTGGGTCACTATTTCAATAAAACCTTCATATTACTGTATTAGTTGATATAACTCATTTTTATTTTATGTTTTTATTATCTTAAGGCCAGCTCTTGAGTTTATTTTATAGCCTTGATTTAGCTGTCTGACTTCCTGGGACAGCAGAGAGATTCTCAGCTGTCATCAAAGAGCTCTCAATTGCTCATGGGTTTGTACTTGCTGACTTAATGTGAAACTCAGGGGCTGTATTTGCAAGGATCTGCAGCCCTGGTCAGGCAGCCAGCTCACCCCCAAGCTCATCACACTCTTTCTGAACTTCCACAGCAGTGTTGAAGGACTCCATGAGGAAAATATGACCATTGATGGCTCTTGGGTGCTAACAGGGACCCAGAAAGGGAAATATTCAACAGCACAGCAAATTGAAGTGTTCAGCTGCTTGGAGAAGAATTCAAAATGCTTAACTCTGGTGGAGATGAACAGAAGAAAATAGCTGAATGATCAAGGAGAAATGGGGCTTTCCACAAATTAAAAGAAGAAAGCTCATTAAATTAGAAAGGTTTTTCATTTTTGACCCAGGGATTTTTCAAGAGACTTGTGTACAGAAAAGCTGTACACAAGTCTCTTGAAAAGAGGCGGAGAGTTCTATGCTTATTTTAAATTTTATTACTTGGCCTGAACCTGTATAAATTAAGGCTGAAAATGAAAAATAATTTTTGTTGTATTTCGATGCCCTGCCTCTTTAAGAAATAATCAGAGTACAGATTAACAAAAAGCCTCTGGAAGTACAATTGTTCAGATCTGATCTGGGTTACACTAGTAGAAAATCCAGAATCCAGTCATAAAATGTGTTAATACCCATCAAAAGAATATTAGTGAAGAGATTTGCTCTTTCTAATAAAATATATCAAGTAGAAAATTTTACAGTGAAGGGGAGGTAAGCACCCAGTTGAACTTTATAGCTATCTATGTGGGTAAAAAATTTATAGCCATAATGTGGGGCTGCAAAATGTAGAGCTTGAGGTCGAGAGTCAGTGTCTTATTTCAGCCTGCTCCATAGTCTGATGGTGTTGGACAAAACAGCTGCTAGAGCTCCGTTTGGGCCATGTGGTCACAGATGAGGTCAGAAATATTTCATGGGGTGGTTCTGATGGGATGTCCAGCCCCATGTTTGGTTTCCTCATGTTCTTCAGAGCAATTGCTGCAGGCAATGAATGTATCGGAAGAACTGAAGTGTTTGACACTGCAGATTTGGGAAGCAGCAGAGAAGGGTCATCTGAAGGGATGCAGATGGAGAAAGTGACATGGAAAAGGCTAGGAAATGTTTGGAGCAACAGAAAGTCAACAAAGCTGAGGCTGGCTTTTTGGTTCCTTGCTGGTTCCTTGGCTGTCAGGACTCCTTTGAGATAAACTCTCAGTGGAGCAGAGACACTGTTTCCCTGCTGCAACCGTACAGTTTCCCTCATCCTTTTATGCCACTTTTGATTTATAGAGGCACTTAGTAGCCAGATGTGAGGGTATAAGCATCAGTCAGGGGGACGCTAATATATTGTCTTCTCCTTTCTAATGTGTGTCCAAGTACTTAGTCTCAATTTCAGAGTTGTATATTGTGAATGTGGGTTAAATTAATCAGTAACTGGTCAGCAGAGGTGTTTGGAGGAAGCCTAAAAACCAAAAAAGCAACTCATGTTCAAATCACATTAAGAGTGGGGTGGAGCCATCAAAAGGAAGGAAATTAAAATTGAAAGGAATCTTAACTTGTGCTATTAGAGATGAGGGACCTGGAAACCCAATATGTCTGAAAGTGACCTTAAGGTGGTGGTGAACAGCAGATGAAATCCAAGATCTTAATACAGTGCCAAAGGCAGGGAACAAAATAGCTGTTTTAAGACCTCCCACCACTAAGCTTCTGTACACATGATTACAATGAGCACTGACATCTTGGTGCTGGACAAAGATATCAACGAGTCAGGTTTTAGAGAACAGGTAATGTTTGAAGAGCTCAGAGGACTGAGCCATGGGGAAAGCAGAGAGGCAGTGTTTATGAAGAAAATTAATGTCAAAGGGACAATCACTGCTGTTGAAAAACACTGGATGAATTACAAACAAAGGAAGAACAGGAATCATTAAAGATGAACTTGATGCAGGCTTAAGAAATGAAATTCCTATGGATGCAGATATATAAAAGGATAAAGGGAAATCTTTTCAAGCAGGCAGCAGCATAAACAGTAGATGAATTTCAACTGGTGGCACTCTGAAGCTCAGCCTTAGATCAAAGGTCTAATTTGATCCGTGGTCATTCTGAACAAGGGACCTGAATTAAAATGCCAGGCTTTAGGAAAAATCCAGATCTCTTCCAGATTGTAACTTCCTGGAGCGCTACAACTCCAGGATCATTTATGTTTTAAAAAACAAGAAATGTTGGCATGGAGTGATTATAAGGATGCTGTAACAGCAGATGGGCACCAGAGTGGGACTTCTAACATGGGAAGGCAACACAGGGTATGGACTACGTGCAGTATTCTGCCTACTCAGCTTATGGTAGGTGGTCCAGGTTTCTTCACTATCCCGGGCACAGTTGTGTCTCCCAGAAAAAAAAAATTGAAAAATTGTTTGTGCATTTAATAATTGAGCCACCCTTGGTGGCACACGAGGGAGAGCATGCATTTCAAATTACTGGAAAAAAAGAAGTGGTTCACAATCTTATCCCAGTTTGTAAACCCACCAAAGTGTCTGAGAGCCTTGAACAGCCTCCAGCATCACAATGTTTGCCTATCCCAACTTTGTCTCATTATTTTCCTCCCCTTGCACCTCTGTGCGTCTGGAGCCCAGCTGAGAATGAAATGAGCAGCGCCGAAGGACTGTGAGAAAGACGATTTGTGTGGTAAACCCAGCACAGCCAGAAGCAGGAAGTACCAGATTTATCATGGGAAATCCTCTTCTTGTTAGATGTTTCCAGCCTACTTCTCCAGGCTTAAGCTATCTCAGTGCTGTGTGTAGGCTCTGGTTCAACAGGGATGCTCTGCATTTGCCAGACTTGGAATGCATGAAGTTAATTAGCACCCTGTTAAATCAGGGCTCTGTCACTGTGTCAGACAATCCCCATTGACTCAGAGCTGCTTGAAAATTTCCTGTCTCCTGGGACAGCATAATAAAGCTACAGAGGGATTTTAAGTTACTCAAGATGGGGTTGGATTCCCCATGCTCTGCTTTGGAAATGTCCTTTCTGCCCCACTCCACTCTAGCCCTATGTAATACATGTGGTTTTGGGGCTCCAGGCCACCTCCTGAGGAGCAGATCCTGCCTGCCATCACCTGTGGCAAACCTGAAGTCAGTCACAACCTCCCTGAGGCTGGCCCTCACTTTTTCCATCACATCCAGACTTAGGATCCCATTTTCTTGCTTCCTGATGATACTGAGTAGTGCTGAATCAGTGATGCCTTCAAGGCCAGACTGTGGACAATACCTGTGTATGTCCATTTTCTCTGCTGCTGTGGGCAAAGAGAAGCCCAGCCCTCCCTCCTGTCTTCTGCTCTGGCTGCCCTCAAAGGGGGGTTGTCACGCCTTGGTCCTGGAGATGGACTCAGAGCTCTTAGGAACCTTCTGTATGTGCAGCAATAGGGAGCTGCACAGCTTCTCTATGCACCACATGGAGAAGGATGTTTGTCTGTTTTCCCTTTATTCTGTTTCCTGCTGGGTGTCTTTGATGGTTATTAAGTGGGAAGAGATTGTTAGATCACTCCCTATGTGCTTTCTCTGTTATTCACGATTTATGTCTCTCCCATCATAGTCCATCCATCTGCCTTTGTGCTTCAGGATACCTGCTTTTCTCTGGATGAGCCTCTGCCACTGCTGCACCGGTCTGAATTGTATGCAAATTAGCACTAATCAAGAGGAATAAGCCAACCAACAGCTAGGATACAGCAGGGTGTCATGAATGATTTATAATTATTTCCTCCTAAAACCACTTGACACTTGCCATTACTTGAAGTCTGTTTGCTGTGCTTGAATCAGGCAGAAACAGATCTCCCATTGAACATAATGGGGGTCATTCCAGCAAGCAAAACTGTATGTACTGTCTATGGCTACAGTATAATTTTATTGATTTAAAGTGTTTTAAGTAAAGGCATGATTTCAAGCCTGGAGATAAAGGTGGCTCGTTGGTATAATTGCACAGTAATCTTGTTCAGTGCCCCAAATAACACTGTGATGTGTCCTAATTTATGGACAGCATGTACATGGAGTGATTAGAGGTCTGGGATGATGAGGCTGCAGTATGGAGGGCATGAATGAGTGGGAGGAGATGGCAGAGTCCTAGGCAGAGGCACTCCATGAGGGCAGCCAGCTCCGCTTGGCCGATGTTCTGCTTGTGGCCGCTGCTCGTCACAGGGGAGCAGAGTTCAAAACCTAGGACTGTGAGCCATGCAGCTTGGATGTGAGTCTCTCAGGGGGGTTCACAAAAATTTGGGGGTGTCTAGAACTGTATTCTTGAGTCAGGCTTGTTTCCAAGCTCTTCTATAATAACATAGCAGTCTGTTTTCACTGTGGATGGTGTATATCTTCTTTGCTGGAGCTGCTTCCTGACAAAATGAAGCTAAGGAGAGGCTGAAGGTTTGTCGCAGGCATTATGTTAATGACTTGCTTTCTTAAGCTTTGATGATTCTTTATTCAAATTAGGAACTTTAGCAGCATTGCTTCTCAAAGCATTCACCTGGATGCTTGTCTGGAGCCTCTGGGAATGGATATATTCTATCTTATGGTAGTCCAGCAATGCATTACACTGGCTGTAGGAGTCTTGTGGCAGTGAGACCCCAAATCTGGGAGAGGGCAACAGAGGAGAAGTCCTGAAGGTCAGTGTTACAGTCTTTTTAGGCCAAGAAATTTCAAACAACATGAGCTGGGTGTAAGGGGACCCAGCACAGCAGGTTGAGGATGCTGAGCAGGAGCAATCTACCCTGTGACCCTGCGTTTCCATACTGTTGTATTTTGCTTTGATACCATAGTGACTATTAAAAAAAAAAAAGTGAGAAGTGATAGATTACAGCAGAACTCATGCAAATCTCTCGTGTTATTTTAGCAAGTTAATATGTGCCTAGCACATCCCAGTGGGATGGCAGTGGCTTCCATGGAATTTTACTGGAAATGAACTGGGTACATCTGGTCAGAGAGGGAAGCCTCAGGCTGCTGGCAAACTTTTGCTCCCTCTCTAATTATTTTATTTAGATACATATATGTATGTATGTATATGCAGTAATTTAAGGCTAAGACTGTTATATTGACTATCATTTTCAAAAAGTTTTGAAAGAAAACAGGAGCTTTGTTGCCTTGCAGCTGAGCTAGGGAAGCTGAGCTGAGGTGAATCTTCTCTAACATGACTGTAAGGCTGGCTTGAGAGAATACTCAGGGACTGATTATCATAATTTCATTGCCAAGCTTTCGCACTACATCCTGGGAGATCTTGAGGGCTCTATTCTGGACTTGTTGCTCTGTAATTCTTTCCTTACCACATGGGATGGTGGAAGGACAACATTCCTATTAATTTTGGAGTTGTCCCTGAAGAGCTGCTGAGGCCAGCTTTAAGGCATAAGTGAGTTGGCAAAGCACAACCCGAAAGGAGAATATTTTTTGTGAAGACAAGGACAAGGAATGATAGGAGAAATCAGCTGCATGAAGAGACCTTAAACAGCAACCCTGGAAGGGTGGGAGGAAATGGATTGTTCAGTTCAGGGAAAAAAAGAATGGTGAGATATTATACAAACAAAATTGTAATATGCTGAAGTTGCTGTAGTGGCAAAAAATAATCTGTTGTCTACTTTCATTAGTGTTCAGACAGAGGATCATGGATTCAAATACAATCAGGGAAACCCGGGGAGCTCTTCATCAGGTTGACATTGCTCATGTTACCTGTTCAGCAAGAAGCCTCTTAGCTTCTGGGGAAGGAGGTTTCAAGGTGTCTGTATAGGTCTGTTTTGCTACCTGCCACACCATGGGTGAAAAAATAAGAATCCTCTCTCTGCCAAGGGACTGGGCTGCAGGTGGTAGGAATTTTTTTTTTTTTTAACTTGGTGCTTTATAGACAGAGAGCTGACTGAACAAGGAGGTCCTGTGCACTATTGCTGTCTCAGCACCAAGCATGGACAGAACATGGTTCCACTTGCCTGGAAATGACTGCGGAGACACCACACTGCCCTCTGAGATGGCAGCTGTTTGCATATACCACCCATGTGAAAGAAGGGTGATGTGCCTTAATGGAATTTGCCCTGTCCATGGATTCAAACCTCAACTTTATTGGTAGATCTGGGCCACAAGGCCACAATCCTCTTCTAATGAGAACATCCCTGCCATGAATGACTAGAACCACTGCAGCCTTCTCCCTCTCATTTTCTGTGACTTTATGACATTTTGGCATTGGAAGATTTTTGGAATCTGACTAGGCAGAAATAGAAAGAAAAACGTCTAGAGTGGCATGCAGGGCATATGAAAATGTCCATCAATTCCTCACTACTTGGGTGTGTGCTTCAATGGCAAAGATGGCTGTGGTAAAAGCATAATCGATTATGAGGCCTTAATTGCTATTGAAATGACCACAATCTTTTTATTACCACAGCGAAACGTGCTTTGGACTCCACTGTGGCCAGTGTTTAGATTGAGGCAGACCACAGGATGAAAAGAGCATGACCCTGCTACTCAGTTCCCCACGCTCCTGTCTAAAAACAGATAGACAAAAAAAAAAGAAAAAAGAAATTTTCCACATATTCTAGTCCTTGGAGCTCGGCAAGCTGCATGTAGCTGGAGGCTGCAGTGTTTGAGGTCCTGTGTTACTAATTTTGTGGAGCAGAGGATTTGCATTTCCTCACTCGTCCATGCACTCTGGAGGCAGTTTGCTGGTCATTTTATGTCCTCAGAATATTCTTGCCCATTTCTTCAAGAGGAGGGAGCTCTTTAGCTTATTTTAGGGGGAGGACCAAAGCAAAGCCTTCACACGTAACAGACAATGTTGAAGACCCCCTCTGGGGCTCAAGTCAATGCCCTGGACATTGCCCACCTGGATGTTGAGTATCTCCAGGGAGGGACCTTTCTGGTCAACCTGTTTCAGTGCTTGACCACCCTCACTAAAAACCAAAAAAGTCTTTGCTTCCTCTTTGGGTTAAATTGAAGAGGGTGAAGTGTGGACTCAGGTTTTGGCTCGTGTAGCTCTGTGCTGTCTGCATTGCATACCTTGGCTTCTCTTTGTGGAGGCCAAATTGAAAGTGACAGTCTCACACTTCTGTGGCTGATGTTAATGCCTGAAATCTGGCTCCCTGGGACTCAGGTTTTGACTTACTTCTGGCATTTCAGGCATCTCACATTCCTTATTCTCCAGCATTTTTAGCCTTCACTGGGCCAGTTTCACAGATGGCTCCTTTACAGCAGAGAGGAATCATTCCCATTTCTTCTCACCTAAAGCATGGTCCAGTTGTTTTATGAGGTTACAACAAATTTGCATATGGTGGAGGGTGTTTGTGGGCCCTGCCCAAACCTTTCCTGTAGCCTAGAAAGAATTTTCTCCTTCACTAATTCTCTTTTTCTCTGTCATGCCCTTGGGAGTTCAGTGGGACTTGTGACGAGGGAATGGTGAGTGGGGCCTGGCTACAGAGGGTTGCACTTGTGAAATATCTCCATTTTAATCCACATGTTTGTTCCAGCTAGACTATTTTCACAGCTGCTTATGGAGGAAAAAAGGGACACTAACAAATCTTGTGAGAGACCTCTTCAGTGCTTCAGTTACTCATTTCCAAACATCCTTGTAAAAGAAATCACATCCACTTACTTACACAAATGCCCCAAATAGACTTTTCTGTAAACTGAGGGAGAAAAAAAATATTCAGTCTCTAGTTGGAATTTAATTCAACAAAGGGCTGAACCCTCCCAGCACTGGAGCTGTTCCACATTTGCATCCGTTGAGGATGTGACCCCCAGCCCTCAGCCCTGACTGAACTTTCTCAGTAGTTTTGTACAGCAGTAGGACACACAAGCTAAAAAATAAATGAAGATTTAAGTGGGAAGCATTTACAAATCTGTGTTGTTTCCTTAGTTCCACTGCAACTCTAATTTTAATCCTAATGATAAAAGCTGTAGTATTACTAAGATATAGTTCTGGGTTTTTTTTCCCTTTCTGGTCTTGGGTGGTCTAGAATGCGCAGTAATTCATGTTCTCAGCTGGATTTCCACCACGTTTCTGATTGACCTGATTACTTTCCCAATGACAGAATCCAAAATTGAAACCACATCAGAACGCACTGGAGTTGGTTCTGTTTTTGATGTTCCTGGAGCTTCTCTGGTGGCTCAGCAGGATATATGTCTTCATGAGGGTTTTTTAACCCCTTCTTTTTTTTCTTTTTTTTTTTTTTTTTAACTCTTTTTTTCTTCTTATGGTGGGCTTACATTTGGGACATGAATTATTTAGGGAAGTCCTGAAATGAGGGCAACAAGGAAGGAGAGAATTCAATAGAGATGTTAAATTTTAGGGCTTAATTCTGGACATTAGTATGTATGGCTTGAGGGAGCTACACAGAGAAAAGAGCTTTTTCTGCAGAAAAAAGGATCTCTCATGACATTTTATGTTGTTGCACTAACCCCTTGTTTCCTTCCTCTGCCCCATTCTCTGGAAAGATGGACACATATTACAGAAGTCTGGAACTTAATTTTTTATCACCTTTGATGTAAAAGGAAAGACTGGGACAAGATGAGCTTAATGTATTACAGTGAAGAGTGCTTGTGATGGCATTGGAAAGGTTCCTCTGAAAGCCATGGTGCCTCAAGGGAGTCCTGAATCTGACTGTAATTGTCTGGGGAGCTTTGTTTGGTTCCTTTTCCTTCCTATCCCAGCTTCTTCCTGCAGAGCAAAGGAACAGAGCAAAGTGTAATGGACTCTTCCCCCACATCACATACTGCCCTAATGACTTTATGTCTCATTGGGAGCGAGAAAAAGAGGAGGGGAACCTCTTTTTCTCGCTCCCAATGAGACATAAAGTCATTAGGGCAGTATGTGATGTGGGGTTGGAGCCAGTCCAACTTACACCGAGGACTTCCTCATGCCCCAGCACCCACATCTTTGAACAGTTAATATCCACATTTGCATGACATGGGTAAGATTGCACCCAGGGGAACATGTGCCATATTAGGCAGTGTTAATGGTACTGGTACCTTCTCCTATTTCCTCTGCTCCCTAAAACAGTTTGGAGGTGAGAAAGCCGAGCAGTGTGCACTGTACTTCCATGCGGTCATGGAAAACAGGGATCCGGAGGACATCTAGCTTGTGCTCAGCTCAGTAGCTCCTCCTAGCAGAAAATCCTCACTCTGAGGTGTATTGTTTTCTGAGCCCTTTTCAGAAGGTGGAAAAAGCATTTTGCAAAACAATAGGAAGTGGATAGTGTCGTGAAAACACGCTCCAGCTGAGTTTTGGCATCAGCAACACAAAACTTAAAGAATCTTGTCCAACTCTTCATGGCTTTCAAAATGATCATCGCGATGCTGTAAGTCAAATAACATTGTCCAACCCTTTTCATCCTGTTTGTAATTCCACTAGGGACATCATTACCGTAACCAGCTGCTCTGGGATCCTCTAATGAAAACTTTGTTTCTGAATAGAATAATTAAACCTTCATATTCAATTGTCAAACAGCTCCATCTTTGCTCAGTGCATGGATGTGATTAGCCACAGCAAACCATTCTGCAGCTTAAACTCACAATTGCATCTAGTATAAAAATGATTAATTAGGCGACGTGCTGTTTGGGAAGTTTACAAGCAGATCAATGAATAATGTTTAAGTGAAAATTTTATAGAGACGTTACGGGCACTGCAGGTTTTGTGGAAGCCTTGCTGACGGCTTACGGATGCGTGTGTTCATGTTCCATATAGAAATTCTACATCATGGAGACAGGTTCAGAGGTTGTACATGGGAAGGGGAACCCTGAGGTTTTTGGAGCTTTCTTTCTATAAATGTTTTTGACAGAAACTCAGTCCTTTTCCCTCTCTCAAAACAAAGTTTCTAATGTGAGCAGTATTTTCCCAATTCTGTTAAAATATATTTTTTGTTCTTGTGCTGAATGGGAGTACAAAAGGAAAAGATTGAATATACTTGGGAAAATTACCTGTGAGCTGCAGCTAATCCACTATCAGTGTTTGAGGCATCAAGAAAAATAACTGATCCATTCAAATGAAGCAATCTCCTCCCTTAAAATTTTTTTTTCCTTTGTTTGTTTGGGTTTTTCTGTTGTTTTTTGGTTTTTTTTTTTTTTTTTGCACATACAGAGAAATGCATAGTAATGCACAGTTGTATTTTGGTATTGAAACTAATTTTATTATGTCATTCTTAAACTTTTCCAGCTTCTCTTGAAATGTATATTTCCTGTGCCCATTATCCTTGTGGCTTACTGACTTCTTATATCAGAGATGAATCAGGGCTTTTAACTGCATTTACAGCTAAATATTGTCCTAATTGTTCTCTATAGCTGTTTTGGATAATTTCTTTAGAAAAAGTTGCTAATGCTTTTAATTTAATACGGTGGTCCCTTGCAGTGTAGGAATATCACAGTGGAGCAGTTATAGAGATGTCTTTGTCACCCTTTGTTTTAGTTCCCATCAGAGTGTCACGGTTTTCTGCTCTTTGCAGCAGCAGCCCCTCCTTCAGCTCTGGTCATGGAGATTGTCGAGTTTGGTGTTGGGTTTTCCAAGCTCTTTTCCTACAAAAAGCTCAGAAAGGACCTAGGATGGAGGCAAAAATGAATTCTCAAAGATTAATTCTGTCTCGTGTGCGTGATCCACAGATGGCCCTATGTAAAGACTTCTGATTTGCACCTTAGTTGTCTTTACATCGACAGTCACAGGTTTTCTCTGAATTACTTCCAATATATCTTTCTCTCCATTTGAAGTCTTAGGGATAAAGACAAATAAACAAAGGCGAGCAAGCGCATTTCTATCCCGTACCGTACGTTGCCAAAAATAGTAGTCAGATGGAAAAGATTTTTCCAGAAGTCTTCTGCTGCATAATCTGTTTCAAATAAAGATAATAAAATAAACAACTGTTTATAAAGAGAATGTGAATGAGCAGGGCTCCCCTGCTGCCTGTTTCGAGGGCGCTCAGTGCAGACGTTGTCTGCAAGAATTCCTGATCTGGTGTACAAAGTTCTGGTTTTTATCTCCAAACCCCCTGCTCTGAAGTGCTAGGGACAGATTTCAGGAAACCTGTGTTAAATATAGCACCCCAGGAAACTCCCAAGCTCTGGTGTGGACAGGGAAGTTTCATGATGTAGACCCCTTCGATCTCCATCATCTGCAGGCAAGGTATTTGAGTGGTCCCTCTCTGCCCATTTGGCTCAGTGGTGGGAAATGTGGGCTGGGAGACTTATCAGTTAACTTTGCTAACAGGACTGCAGAGCAAACTGTGATCCATGTAAATACTGATCCAGCCAGAGAGGTGTCACTTTGATGGAGCTGCTGCTCAGTTCCCGTTTACCATGGATGTTCACGAGCTCCTGCAGATAGGAATATGCCCACTTTCCAGAGCTCTATGTTTCCCCTCCAACGCTGCTGTCGAAGTCTTTGAGAGTTAGCTCTATTTGGATATTTCCAACTCATCTTGCATTGAGAGTGCTGGCCAGAAATCTGTACAGAGCAGCATTTCACACCACAATATATTCAAGAAAGTCTGCCTCCGATCCTGGCCGCATAGCTTGAAAAGCAGAAGAGCAACAAATGAACAAATGCCAGGGCATGTGGGAAAGGAAAAAGTGACCCAAACTTGGGATTGCTTTTTCTTTCTTTGGTGTTCTTGTTTTTGAAATATTTGATTCAAATTTTGCTTTGGACCCATTTTCCTATTAAAAATTAAAAAAACTAAACCCTAAACCTAAGTACACAAAGAAACAGATTTCCCGTCACAGGAAAAGAGGAGAGCAGACCTACATGGCAAGCACAGGGGAGAAGATTGCCAGAGGTGGAAATTTTCTGGGATCTGCAAGTTGGGTTCAGCTGGTTACGAGTAAGAGGGGCTAGATGTGAATATTGGATCCCTCTCTAATTTGATTCTTATGGCAGTGATTATATTTATATACAGCCTGCAGACTCCAACCAAGTGTGGTGTCTCCGGGGATGGCACAGCCACACGCAAAAGTGTTCCTACCCTAAATTGTCTGTAGTCTTAGCCAACAACAACTGAGAAGGGAAATGGAAGAAGAGAAAAAGGGGTGGTCACCAGGAAGGTTTGGACATGAGGTTTTGATTCAGGCTCTCCTCCTGCCAGAGAATCTGCCTCGATCTCTGCAAATCTCATCCCTTTCTCACCTTGCCCTTGGCTCTGCTCCCTCTATGCTGATCCTACTGCCTGGTCTCCAGCCTTCAAGGTTTTGCTGAGATTTGGGGTAATAAGCTCTTGGTGGCACCCTGCGACTCCGTGTTATGGGAGTGATGCAGGAGCAGGAGGACAGACAACTGTCTTTTCCCTTGGAAACCCAGAACCTGGGCCCCTTGCCTGGATGGGGGCCTGAAAATGTGAATCTCTTTATAAACTTGGGTTAGCCAGTTTATAGTACAATTCCCAGGCAATGTGTCTTCCAATGGGCTTTTTTTCCCCTCTGTTTATCACAACTTTTCATTATTCATTGTATAATTCTGTTCTATTAGGGTAAGTTTACATGTTACAGGCAGCGTAAGGTTGAATAAAACAGAAATAAAGGGTTGCTTTTTTTAATTAAAAAATTACTGCCTGAAACCATGTATATGGGAAGATCAGTATTTGCAGCTTGTGCCTTTTGCTGGATTTCTTTAAGCCAATTATTTTGGAATTAGGATAGTATTTGCTCTCTCCCCTCCCTCCCTTCTCACCTCTCGTAAATATTTTATTTATCTGCGGAGTGGTTCTGCAAACTGGTTCCTTTCTCACCCATCCACTTTAACTGCATCCAAGGTTTCCTTTTAGGAACAAGGAAGGGAGGCAGGCTTGGCTTTTGCTTTCCCATCCAGCCATTTCTGGGCTTTATTTAATTTTTAGCTGTTTTATTTAAACGTTCATAAACTTGGGGCCTAAGCTGGGCTTAAGAGTGCACCGGGAAAGCGTTAAAAAAACACATCTTGAGCAAGGCTGAGAAGAATTCATGGATGCCAGGGCAATGTGTGTTTGATAAACATATGGACTTGAAGGCAGATAGGAGCAAGGAGGTACTTTGCCTGCATATAGCTGTATTATTTATGGGTGTCTTTGCTGTGCAGTGAGGACCAGGTTCTGTTTAGCTCCTCTCTTTGGGTGGTCCACGAGAGATTCTGAGTAGCCCTCAGTAGCCTTCAGGCATAATTGCCAGGCATGCTCTTGTATCTGAGATAGCTTAATAAAGCATTACATATCTTACTGCTTCTATATTTTATTACCTAACCCAGTGCATGCGGTCAGCGGGTAATTAAATTCAGCTGTGTTTTTACTCTCTGTTTTAAGGTCGAAGTATGAATTTCTCCACGAATTCTTTGAAACGGACTAATACGATGCATGCATGATAAAGGCAAGGCTAATCAGAGCCAGACTGTTAGTGCAATATAAGGTTGCCCCAGGTGTAATTTATTTTCATATTATTGGTGGTTTTACTGTTGAACATATTAGAAGACGAAGAAGAAATAATAATTCTTTTCCGTGTATGGCCAGAAAGCTACAGGCTTGAGAAGCTGGGTTTTCTTTTCATTTCTATTTTATGCCACGTTTCAGCCTAACTGCTTGTGCTCCGTGCTGAAGTCGATTTCAATTAACCTATTCCTTCATTAACTCACTCTCTAAGTGCAGGAGGATATTGCTAGATTGCTCCATGCCATTATGAAAAGGATTGTGGTGCAGCCTTTATTAAAAGCAATGTCTGCAGTGGAATGTATGCTGGAAAAAGCTTAAACAAATCTTTTTCTTGGACTTGACCAACTGGGGCTGGAGTGGCTGCGTGGGCTCCAGGAGGTGGAGTATTTTCACTGGGGGTGAGAGTGGCTTGGGGGCTCGGGGTGGCTGTGGGGTGGAGAGGAGGAAAGGGGCAGTTGGCCCCAGTCTTGTGGCTCAGATTAGAGAGTTTGGGCAAGACCACTTGTGTTTGGGGCTCTATGGTTGTCATGTCAGGAGTGAGGGTTGGCTGGGTGAGAGGGAGAGGCAGCAAAATCATGAATGCAGGATCCAATCCTGCTGCTCTCAGAGGATTGATTACCTAGGGAGCTCATTGCAGGAGGGAAAGTAGATGTCTGTAAAGTTCTCGGGGAATATCCAGAGTTACAGTGGAGTTGCTGTGGGTTTTTTTCCCAGTCAAACCTATTTTACAACTGATGTTCCCTCTCCTTTCAAAACTGGCCTTGCTTATCTCTTTAGACCACCCCATGTGCGATCTTGCTGTTGCTGCAGCATACCAGTTGTCAGTGCCAGAAAATTGTTTCATGAGCAGCAAAAACAGAGACCTAAATTCCTGGAGACTAGTGCCCCAGGACGAGCACACAAGAGGCATCTCAAGTGCTTGCTGGTGGCTGAGCCTTAACCTCACAGAGGCTCTCTTTCCTTCGTGAATATTATTCATCTCTGTGCCAGAGGAAAAAAAAGAAAAACAAGTCAGCACCACTTTTTTGGTGGGAGGTGATAAGCACATTCAGGATGCCCTCATGACTCAGTTTCTTTAAAACATGTCCAATACCATTAAGGGATTAAAAACAGGAGAAGGCATAACAACAGGTATGACAAACCTGTATGGTCTCCCTCCATGGGTAAAGATGTGTTTGAGATTAACCACTGGACTGAAATCCACTGGAGATGATCCCATGTGTGCATGTAAGGCTACACAGACATCATGGAGGGAAGCTCCAAAAACCTGTAACTTTTGAGGGGGTGGACTGAAGTATAAACCCCTGACCACGCATGACAAAGCTGTGGCAAGTTTGCCAGATGAAATGCTGCAATTTACCACAATGTTGCCCTTGGTCACACTTGCCTGGTGACCCAAAGCAATGGATTAAACCCTCCTTTGCTGAAGTTCTACTCCAGAGCTGGAGAAAACCATCCTGCAAGTAAAGGGCCCCCACATACCACTTCCAGGGCATTTCTTTTGACATTGTCCTTTCAGACAGGTGGCTTTTGATCCCGGTCAGGGCAAGAGAGGTTGGACAAAGAGTGGGCACACACAGCTGCTTGTGAATCTGCCCTGATCACTTGGGCAAAGCTCTGGGGGCTATAATCTGGCTTTGCCCAGGTGAAGTCCAGACGCAGCAGAAAGCCTGCTTTAACACACAGGAACTCAGGCTGATGTTTGGCTTCTGCTTCCCCAGCTGTGAAGCAGTGAAAGAAATGTCCCTTCTCTCACAGCTAACTTTTGCCTTTGAATTAATGTTTGCAAAATACTCAGAGCTCCCAGGCTGATGAGGTTGCAAACCACACAGCTTGACTCTGCTGTCACCAATTGGAAAGAGCCATGCTGGGCTTGGGATTTAGTCCTATAGAATTAAGATTATTTTATTGTTCTAGGAACGATAGGGTGGTCTGTCTGCTAAATTACAGTACTCCCTGGGCTGGGCCAGTGCTTTCCCTGCGTGTTTAGGGTCAGGATTTGGCCCTTTCTGGTTTCATGTTTTCCTATTGAACTCATGAACCTGTATCCAATGTCGAAGCAACAAGAACTTGATGGTGATCCTCTGCCAGCAAGAAAGGGCTTCCCAAAAATCAGAGCTTTCCTTCCACTGAACTCAATCCCTTTCTCTCTCTCTTTCCTTGCTATCTCTCCCATCCCATCCCATCCCTGTCAACCCAATAGAAAACCATCTCCTGAAGCTGGTGAGCCCAAGAACTGCCTGGGATCGAGGAAAACTTGATAGTGTGCAGATGCTGTTCTGTGTCTTGGCAATATTTACTTTTCAGATAGATCTTAAATAAGCGTGAGGCCAGGAGACACTGGAGCGTTTCTCAACACAATGAAACGGTCATCACCTCGTCCAGCTGGAGGTGGGAAGCCCTTCCCTGAATTTTCTCACCCTCCTTGGCCTTGCTTGGGGAGCGGGTGGAGCTGGACTAGCACCCCTGTTCCCTAACCCCTGACTCACTCAGTGACCTGGGTGGGGAGGAGAAAAAAAATCTGCTTCTCCTCTCCAGCCCCCACTCCCCAAACAGAGTCTGGGATTTATTCAGGCACTGTGAGACTGGGATTAACTTTTCTCCATCTCCTCTTCAGCCTGTGTTCCACAGGCAGTGCTGGGGGCATGGAAATGCCTGCCTGCTGCTGGAGTGAGCAGAGAGGGATGCCCTCCCTGTGAAGGACACCAAGGGGATGCCTTGGGGGGATGAGGAGCCAAAGGGCTGCCTGAGCCTGTTCTTCCCAGGCATGGCTCTGGGCATGTGCCCAGCCCTTGCCGTGCAAAGGCATGTCCTGGGGCCCCGCGAGCTCTTTGGGGATTTGAGGTTTTCTCCAAGCCCATCTCTGATGTTGGGATCTGACTGGAACACATGCGGCAGGCTAATCGCGTGCATCTGTGCCTTTTAAAAGCGCGGTCGCCTGCTGATTGGGTTTAATTCTTTATCTTATTCCTGCTAATCCGTTTTCCAATCTGGTTCCCATTTGGAGACAAATTCCCCCAAACCCCAGCCACTGGTGGGATGGGTGTGTGGCAGCCGAGGCGAGGAGGGGAGAGAGCAGAGCAGTGCTTTCTATGGGGCAGTTACAGGCTGAGGAGAGGACACACTGCCCTGTTAGATTCTGGATAACAAAACCCCACCCGATTTGTGCCCCAAATCTATAACAGCCTCATAACTGCCTCTGCTCGGGATCCCACCTCCCACAGGCTGCTATTGCCATGAAAACGTGACAGCAGTGCTCTGCCAAGCATCCGAGGAATAATGGCCTGAGGATTTTATTGCGTGGAAAGATTCCCCTCGAACACGCCCTGGAGCTGACCTGGTGGTCCGGCAGCAGTGTAACAACCTGGGCTGCTGGGGGTTTTACAGCTGGTAGGTGGCAGTGCCCCTGAGTTTGCTGTAGGGCTGGTGAGTCCCTGGAGGCTGTGCTGGCCCCTTGGCAGCCGCCAGTGCTCCCCGGCCAGGGAAAGGTGTGCTGGATGTATCAGCTGTCCTCCTTTCTCTCCTTGCCCTGGCCTCCAGTGTTTTCAAACTCAGAAGCTGCCAACAAGGGAAAAAAGGGCAGTTTTCCTCTGCCAAGGGAGAGAGGGGAGATCTGCGGTCTTAGGGCTGGGAAACCCTGACCCTGCCACTCCTCTGGCCTTTGAAAAATACATTAATTGTTGCACCTCTGTTTCTTCTCCTTTTTCCTCTTGGTTAACCTCTATTCCACCTCAAATCTCTGCCTTACTGCTGCAGATTGTGGTCTCCTCAACTGTAAGTTTTCTGGGAGCAGAAGCCCCTGTGATGTGCTTCTGTCATGGAATATTTCCCAGGACTCTCAGGGCTGCTTTTCCGTAGGGAACAGTGCATGTTGTTAATGTGATGGACTTAGCACCAGGTGAAATCTATGAGACCAGGTGTATTTTGGTACAAGCTGCTCATGAGTCCCTGTGCCTCCAGATCTTCAGCTTGTCCTGCTACTTTGACCAAAACTCAGTTTCCTATGCTTTTAACCTCTGCTTCTAAGTTCCAGAGCTGTTTTCTAGCCCAGATCAAAGCCATCCAGCAGATAAAGCCCTTCTAGTTTCTCAGTATTAAAAATCAGCAGAAAAAATTTAGATCCACAAAGAAAAAAAAAAAATCACATTGTGTAATCAAGGAATTGATGCCTGGTATAGAGTGTTTTGGGAGCTGTGTTTCCCCAGGTGCATGTAGTAGCTCTGATTCCTTGCTTTGTGTCCAGGTATGGGCTCTCTTCTCGCAACATCCCTAACCACCAAAAAGCAAAAGACAAAAGCAGATTCTTTTGTCTTGAAAAATACACTCCCCTGTAAGAATACCTTGTAATCTGCAGAAAGGTAGAAAGTTTATGGTTGGGAAGTAACAGGAAAGTATAGGAGGCAAATGAGAAATGGTTGATTTATTCTCATGTACGAAGGGTCCAGAAGATGTGGCTCTTGTTCCTAGATTTATCACAGGTTTGCTCTGTGGCCTTGAATGAGCCATTTCACTTCCTTCTGTCTCTGCTTCTCTTCCTGCTCTTTGGCCCTTGAGCTTATGAGCTCTCCAAGGCGAGCAGGCTCTGCCTTGTTCTTGTTCATCAGGATCAGCTCCCACAGCCCTAAGCTTCTGTCTGGGAGTTGTTGGGACCAACAGCAACTCTCTCACGTGCAGAGAGCTGGGACCCTCAGGAGCTAGGTAATAAGTAAGGTATTAAAAAAAAGTAAAAAAGCAGAAGTGTAGCTAAAACAAAGCAATGGAAGGAAATAACCATTTCAGAACTCTCAGAGGACTATCAGAAAAACTAGAAACCTTGTATTTTTTTCTTGATCCTGCAGCATTAGCAAATTGTGGCATCGATGGGTGATGAGTTTGAAAGAACTGTGCATTTTTAATCTGTCTCCAAGTGTATGTGTGTGCACATGCATAAAATCCACAGTGCATTTTATAGGCTGGCCAAAAGGCACATGAGTGAAGCAGCACGTGATGTGGCTGTCGAAAGAACCCGTCACCCAGCCCAGGAAAAAAAATTATGGCTGTGGCTCTAACCATTTTTTATCATTTCCATCTCTATTGACTGACATGTATTTTCTTCCTTCCCTGACCCAGAACACCAGGACTCTGAAACTACTGAAATGTTTGCACAATCTTGAAGCATTTATTTAAAAGTTGCTTTTCCCTGAAGGGTAGGTACTACAGCCAGATTCAAAGTCAGATCAAAAAAACCAAACAAATACTATCTTTACAAGCCCTTCATATCGGTATGTACCAAAGGACCTATCAGCTTCCTTTTCTTTTTGGCATGCTGACAACAGCCCAGTGCCTCAGGCAGAGAGCTGGAGTACGTGTTTACAACCCTTTCAAATTCACAGGCCAAACAGGAAAAGAAGGAAAATGTCAAAAATTACAAATAAAACAGTTGATCTTCAAAAGCAACGAGGCCTGCAAATGAATAATTTTTAGGCATGCTGTATCGGATTTCTTAAATATTTGTCACAGCTGTGAGTTGCATAGTGCAGTGTTTGTTAACCTTAGAACTTGTCTTAAGTGCTCTCACGAATAAATTTATTTATACTGAAAAATCCAAGTGTCTTAATAACTAAAACGTTTTTCAGAGGAGCTTTTCCTTTTTTTTTTTAAATGCTGTTTCGGAGAATCCTTTCCCATGTGCTCAACATATTGCAGCTTTCCTTTAGCAGAGAGCAGGAGTGATGATAGAGATAATGAGAAGAGGAAAATAAAAAAAAAGGGAAAGAAAGAGGTGGAAAAATGATGGGACTTGCCCATTTCTTGAGTTTTTGGCATGGACCCACTGTTATGTGACATCCTTTGGGTTGCAGGTATATCATGGCCTTGGATGTGTTGATTTTCTAAACCTTTCTAGTCTTTGTGGGATTGTCTGAGGAACTGAGGCACAGAAGGGTTTGCAGTGGGAATGGTCTTGCATATGTTTAGAGGCACCTTAGTTGGAGGCATCTGGCCATGGTTATTTTAGGTTTCCCCTACAGTCAGTGGGGAAAGACTGCAGCTCCATAGGGTGATCCTTCTCATTCCAAGTCCTGAAGTTGCTCTGAGAAACATATTCCCCCCTGACTGTTGTGTGATCCCAAATGACTCGTTTGGATTAGACACCTCTGGAGTCACTGGAGATGAATCCTGCTTTTCCAGGTTTCTAGGGGAAAGTGATGAAAAGCAGAAGGTTCTCAGTCCAAGTGCTTGATCAGGTACTGAGGGCAGTGTGTGTGAGTGTTTTGGGTTTACCCCAATGTCCCCTGACTGCAGAGATATTATTTGGCAATGTGCTCTGTGCAGAACAGAGCACTGATGCTTTCTGCTCAGCCTGGACAGACAGATGTGATTTGAACAAGCCACTTCTGAGCTCCAAGTTTTGTCAGTTTGAAGGGAGAAAGAAAATGTTATAGCCTACCCAGCCTATCAGATATGGATTGGAAAACCAGCACAGCTTGTTTGCCCAAGAAATCATGGAAAGAGGCTGAAAGCAGAGTACAACTAATACCTGTCAGAATAGCTGGGGAGGAGACGGAGTGGTCATCACTGGAAATCTTCAAGAATTAAATAAGTGTTCCCCTACCCCCATGCTTTTTGATAGTGAAATGTGTCCTAAAATATCTTCTAATTTGTACTCTGTGGATCTGTAGATCTTGGTGTACAGTACAGATGACAATTTCAGGTCCAGCTAAAGGGCGCAATTCCAAAGAGGGATCACCATCAGTCGTTTGCTGCTGTGGTCTAGCCCAGCTGCCAGTGTATCTGTGCTAGCCAGCATGGTACTGATTAAGAAATCCCTACTGTGATGCACAGAGTAAAAAGAGATGTATTCAAAACCACTCTTTTGGCAGGACTTGCAAACTTTTTTGTTTTGTTTTGTTGAGAAAAGCAATCCAATGTGAATAATCTTTTCCTGTAAACGCGTAGAAAACCTTTAATCAAATACGAATTAGTTCTAGGCATGAGAAATAAATGTTTGATGAAAACGTATCTTAGTCATGGCGCATAAATAGCTCTTCACAGTCAATATATAATCTTGCATCATTATGAAAGGAAGTGATCATTAAAAATATAATTTGGAGAGCAATATTTTACCTCCTAGTTGTCACAAGACCCCTGTCCCCCCCTTTCTGCACACAGTTCTGAACGGGGTTAATTCCCAAATGACTTGCACCACTCTAAATCAGGAGTAACAAACCCTGACTTCAAGCAAAGGTTCTTGGTATAAAACACACGAGGATCTAATCCTGTTGCCTGAGAAAAAAACGAAAATGTCTTAGGAAAATACAACTGTATTGGCACTGCAGAGAGAGAAAAAAAAAGCAAAATACTTTAAACTTCTAAAGTAATATTTCTTTTCAGCTTCACCTGTGCTTTTAGTCCTCTAAATCAGTAAGCTGTTATAAAGGAAAATTATATGTTCCAATCTCCTGATGAATTGTGTACTGAGATTTTGCATTAGTAACCATGAGCATTTACACTTTCCTAAGATTAAAGGCAGTTTTCCAAAGCTGTGTCTGCTTATTAATTAGTGTCTGATGAAGACAGATTGCAGACAGAAATAGTGGTTAGAAAATGGAGCTAACCTTTAAGACTAAATTAATCTCAGTTTTAATGGGTTTTAGTATGATTTACAGGTTTTGTACATTTTCTGGTAAGTTTCCAATAGAAATGAAAGTGGGTACAAGCACAAAAAAAGAAGGCTGAATAAACATGGTGAGAGCAGATCCTTAAGAATGGCAGATCCATAATAATCAGCTAGAATGGCCTTTAATATCTTTTCAAGTGCACAATGAGGCCAGAGGTTTTGAAGGTTTAGATCTTCAGCCCAGCACCACTTGGAGAGGGTCTGTTGCACTCCCAGGGCAGTCGCAGCTGGTACCAGTATGGACCAGCCTCTCTCATGGCAACATCCTCCAGGAAGACAGGAATAGGACCAAGGCCAAAAAGGGGTATCCTCAGGGATATCTTTATGAGGGGAAATTTCTTCCTAACAAATAACTGTTGGGGGGGTTTTACTGCCTTACCCCTCAGAGATGTACCTGGAGCAATTGAATAGATTGTCTGTGCCTGGGAGAAAGTGAAAGCTGAGTTAGCAGTAGTGTGACCCCACTGCTGTGTCTTAAACAGAGGCCATGAATTTTTTTCAGAGCTCTCCTAAAATCAGCAGCTGTTTTATTTTCTAGCATTTAATTTTTATATTGTGCTGTCAGGCATCATGTGACATTAAAAGCAATGGTAACAAAGCATGAGGGAGAGTTGGCTTTGGGGGAAAACCTGTTCTTGTACGACTAGTTAACATGTGTTTCCATAAATCTGCAAATCTACTTCAGTGGGCTTTGAACATAATCTGGGCCTAGTAAAATGCAGTCAATTATACATCTATTTTAATAGTAAACCAAGTTTCAGAATGCTTGTATTGTTACATAAGTGCTTATAATTCTCCTACTTCTATCATATTTCCTTGGCACCTCATTTGAATTTACATGTATCTGAGGTCATAACTGGAATGGAGGTTCTGCTTTTGGTTAACTTTGGAGCATAGATCAGCTATCATGAGTTTAATGGAAACATTCTCGTTTTAGTGGCTTGCAACAAAAAAAAATCAGTGACAGTTCCCTTCTGCCAGTGCAGGACTGTTGTGTCATAACATACCATGAAACAACTGCTGCTGCAGATAGGCTTCTCTGTTACCCTAAATCAGTGTGATTTCATGGGTCTGTGCCATGGTGGTCTTGTTTTTGCTCCTTGAGGGTCTGGCCCAGCAGGGATGGGCAGGTGGAGTTTGCTTGTAGATGAAAGAAAAAGCAGGTGAAATTGCAATAGGGAGTGAGATCAGCAACGTGCACCAGCTTGGGGGTACCCAGATTCACACTTAGGATTTTGGCAAATGCTTTTCTAGTTCTATCAGAATCTGCTGTTTTTTATTTCCAGTGAGGTCAATCTAAGCTCTGTATCGGGACAGTCACCTCCAAACAACCCCACAGGTGATGGTTGGAAGCATGATTTTCAGTCCATGCTTTCCCAGCCTCTGGCACTTCCAGTGATTGTGCAGACAGCACAAACTGCAAATAAGTGTTCCAAACTGCACTCTATTTCCAGCTCTGGAAACACTAAAAGGCAAATAGCTCTGGTCTTTTCCTTCACCTTGACTGATTTGATGTTGCAGCCAGACGAAAAAATCAAGCTTTTTTTAATTATTAAAATAAAATCTCCTTTAAATAATTTTAGAGTTCTGAGATAACAAACAGCAAGACAAAGATCACAGCTGAAGGCTTTTATACCATCAGAATTGTTAGTCATTGTCTTTGAGCTTTGTATAAATAAATGATTGATGCCTCAAAACAAGACCCTTGAAGGTGTTTTTATAAGGCCACAAATGTGTCAAGCAGACTTATTAGATGTGAAGGGAATGATTATTTGTACAAAGTGAAATGAACATGTGCAATAATATTGTAAAATGTTTATTAGTCTAGAGTGTGCTGAATTTTCCTAAAATATATCAGGTTCTCAGTTTGCACTTAATGTAGTGTTAGGTATGACGCTATATCCTTCCTAGGCTATTTTCAGTGAGCTTTATGCTTTTTGCAGAGTAAATCATGGGTTTGTGTCCTTTATAACAAGGGTATTATCAAACGTGAGGCAATGCTACCTGTCTAGAAATCCAGCATGAAGGAAAACGTGCACTCATCAAAGGGTGGTTGATCAGATCGTGTCTATTGAGCAAATCTTTGCAGAGCAAGTGGGATGCAAAGCCCTGGGAATGCTGGGGCACGTTTCCTCTTAGGTGACTGTCCAAAAGATGAGCTCTCTTGCTGGTAGCTCTGTCCCCACATGGCTCCAGCATCACATGTTACATTTCCAGTCAAAAGAGGAGATTCTGCCCAGTGATGTTTCTGAGGTGAGCTAGAAAGGGGTGTTTAGTTACACACTTCTGAGTCCCCTCCTTAGCACTTGTGCTCTACCATCAAGGCTTGATCTGTTAGTAGAGGGTAAGAACAGCAATGCAATGACTTTGTCCAACCAGTTCCCCACTACCCTACAGTCCCTCTTTCTTTGTGTCTGCAGGGATGATGGGACACCTGCATGTGTTGTATGGTTAGGAATTAATCTCTGAGGACCTGGCTTAAATACTCAGTGATGATCTGGGACTCTCTGTGTCACATCTGAACTAGAAGTCTTGTGGGGGCATGGAAGGTGGGGGATCAGTGGTCTGTTGCAGCATTCTTAGGATGGATAAATTTTGCTGGGTTTTATTGTTTCCCTTTTCAGTCGGGATATTGCCTCTGCAGTTGAGTTGTTCATTGGTTCAGTGCTCTGTCCCCTGACTCTTTTAGGTGTTTAATGACACACTTGTGAAGGGATGGCAAGTAAGTCATGCAGATCCATTTTGTCTTCTCCGCAGAGACATACCCACTTAATGGGCTTCAACTGGACAGGTCCTGTCAGTCCTTCTTCAGGAAGGACATTTGGGGGGTCTTTGCTACCAGAAAACCTGAAACAGAGCCTCCTACATTAATGGCACAAAGCCTACCCCAGATTTGGGGTTTTCTACAAAGGCCCTTCTGCAGACCATCACTGTCCTAGTGGGATTAGCTTTCAAGATGATTGATACCTGTACTACTTTTTTCATCCCTTACTGTGCCCTGCTCAAGGATGAAAGTTGAAAAAACTTTTGCAGAAACTTTTACGTGAAAGTCTAGAACAAGTGCTATCCCTTTAATATTTTTGAAGGCATGTGGTTTTGAAAAGACATGTCTTGAAAATTCCTTGGGGAACTCTATGGAAGGAGTCCACTTGGAGCTCATATACTTACACAAATTTTAATGCATTTCAGATAATTGTCACAAGGTTGCTTTTTGGTTCTGTCGGTTCAAAGAACTGGTTGGATTTAACAAAGAAATTAGGGGATCACACCTAGGGAATAAAGCTTGCTGTGAAATGTTTTCTGTGAAAGCCAGAACCAGGTGAAAATCACTTAGTTTCAGGTTTCATTACAAATTTGAAAACCATATCTCAGGTTCACTGAAAGGTTGGTTAAGGGTCATGCTGCAGGGCCTGGTTTGGAATGAATGTAGCTGATTTATGTCATTTGCAGCAGAACTTGGTTTCATTCATTACTTTGACCCAGGTTCAGGGGTCTGCTCCTCTAAGCTCTCCTTGTGTGCTGAAGTCAAT
Source organism: Rhabdornis inornatus (assembly GCA_013397075.1). Taxonomy (NCBI): domain Eukaryota; kingdom Metazoa; phylum Chordata; class Aves; order Passeriformes; family Rhabdornithidae; genus Rhabdornis; species Rhabdornis inornatus. Next base: position 1,453,553 of record VWZS01008023.1, on the reverse strand, counting down.
GGGAATTACCTCCACAGAGGCCTTGGAGGATCCATCTCCATGAGAAACTCAAGTTTTTGATTGCTTTAAATGCCGGCTTTATTTCAAGCCCTCACCACCTCCTCTGGTGGAAGTCAGTCTGATTCCATGCTCGCCAGATGAACTCCTCTGTCGCCCTCCAGGTGCAGATCCAACCTGAATTGCAGAACCCAGGAGTCAAGTAATCTAACCAGAAATTTGCACAAATCCATCTGTGCTGAAATCCCTGACTCCCACACAGCCCTGCTAGAGGGTCCCATTGCCATTCTGCAGTTAGACCCACAGGTTAAAAGCTTGACCAGTGTTGGTTGAATATTAGCCACATCTTTGACTAATGAGCATCTGGTTCCCCTTACCATTAAGAATATCCATGCGACTCGCAGACAAGTTCTCGCAGACCTGGCTGTTGATACCAAAGGATCAGTCACCTCATTTCCATGCTCTAGGGCTGCTGATCTTTCCCACTCATGCTTCCAGGCACTTCTTCATATCTGAAGAAAAGGCAAGCAAAGAGTGAGAAGAAGACTGAATTCCTTCTTGACACCTCAGAAGCATCCATTGGAGCCTCATCACCAACTGGAACCTTTTTGTCTTGCTCTTTTCTAGTTATTAATCGCTTGCAGATGCTCCCACAGCAGCATTCCTGTGGGAGACTATCGACGTCAATGTGGATTCCTTGCCTCAGTGTTACCAGAGTAAGAAAAAAAAGCTGCCCGGAAGCTCTGATTAATCCCTCAAAAGCAAGAACATTTACTCATGTGGCAAACCTGGAAGGCTAGGCTAGCAATTTGCCTTTGAGAAGCTGCAGCAATGCTGAGAATTAATCTTGAAACCAGAGACTGGGCTCGCTAAACTTGGTGCCTGAGCTGGGATCTGTAAAAATTACCTTGGAAATTAACCTGGAAAGCTGATTGGTTTGCCCAGCCAACAAGGCAAAACTGAATTGCTCCACTTGATTTCTGCTTTTGCCTCCCTGGGAAAGTCTTTGCTTCCCAAACCAATGGTGTAGACAAGACACAAACTGGTCAGAATCGTCTCAGCATTGGTTGGGATATCCGTATGATCTCTTGGCTGGAAGGTGCACCCCAAAGTTCAGATCATGACAGAAACATTGTCATTTGGGTGGGATCTGTGGGAAGCTCAGAGAGAAAAGTCTTGTCCTGTGAGGCTGAGGTGAACCCTGTAACACAGAGTCATTGGTCCCTGCCACAGGGCTCAGCAGAGCCTTGGCTCCTGGTGACTACCTGTGAGATAACTTTGTGCATATGTGTTCTGGCCACTGGTAAGCATGAGACAATTCAGCTTAGTTTAAACCTCCTTCTGGGTGGGTTAAATTAATCCAAATTACCTCATGCTGCAGGCTGGGAACACACACGGGCTGTTGCTGTGGTGGTTCACATAATGTCAGGTTGGTTGTGCTAGGTAGTGCCAAAGATCTCTCTAACACGGTAACTCAGACACTGGTGGTGGTCAACAGGGCACTCCAAAGAAAAACGACAGCAACAGGGCAAGCCTCTGGTGACATTTTTCCAGTATCACTCTTCTGACCTTCAGCATTTTAAGGCTCAAACACACATCAGACAAAGGCTGTGTTTTGTATTTAAAGGAGTGGGATTTTTTCTCTGAGGAGTTTGGCTGATTACTTTTTGAACCCACATACATTTCACAGCATCCCATGCAAGGAATTCTTTAGCTTCACCGAGTGCTTTGGGAAGAGCTGTTTGCTTTCATTTCTTCTCAGTCTGCTCTTTGTTGTTTTCTCCACTGTTTCCCAGGATATGCTGGAAAGGAGCGTAAACAACTCATCCCTGCTCGTTGTGGCCAGGATCCCACTGATCCCTGTCACATCCCATTTCAATAATATATTCTAGTTTGAGAAGTGCTTCTATTGAATCACTCTCATGCAGCAGCCATTCAAGACCTTGGATTGTGCTTGTCATGTTGTTGGTCTAAACGTGGATGCCTGTAAGTCATGTGAATCAGGGGTTTTTATTCAGGTCTCTTTCCACTCATAACTTCGAAGAACAAATCACGTGTGAAAATAAAGCAGTCTGTAATAAGTCTATAATATTATAATCAATAACAACATCTAAGAACACCAGAATCTGGTTGGTTTCATACTGATGCCCTTCCCACCTCTTTCTTTTCTCATGAGTCAGAGCACCATCGGTGATGCTCCTTGTTACTGCTATCTTCCATTGTCCGTGTATCTGAGCCTTTGGAACGAAGGACAGGGTGACAAAATGTGATATTAAGAAGTTCTCTACAAGGTTAATGGAGAAAATGGGATTATTTGTTCTTTTAGAAAATGTGGTTGGTTTCTGCCTTTTATCAGGGGTTAATTTGCTTAAAAGGCTTGGACTATTTGGCATGGGAAGGTTGCAGGTTGGGGTAGGGAAGATGTTCAAAATGTCTGTGCTGTGTTGTTGACACACACTGAACAGGAACCCAACGCCCCATCTCTGTGTGGCCTTTCTGTTTTACATGATATGGACAAATACATTACTGTTTTAACAGTCGACTTCCTGTGAAAGGGAAAGCTGGATTTTTATTGATCTTGTGCTGTTTCAAATCCACCTACTCTCAGCTGCATGGTGTTCACTTGGAAAGCATCTGACGGGATGTTCCTGGAAAAACCTCACTCTGTGGAACAATACAATGCTCCTTTGTTTGTCGTCTTCTCGCTGAGGCCAGTCAGCCCTACTGAATGAACCTCAGATGTTTTGATTTGTTCTTTGGTGAAAGTTTATATGACTTAAGCTATCTTTTTAGCCTTCCCACCTTCCCCTTTGGGTTTCTTATAAAGAACAAAGCCATTTGAATTAAATTGCTCTGTATTGGGATTTCAAACATTAATGAATGTTGTTTCAAAGTGTTATCTCATTTGGGGCATGAAATGATGACGGGCCACCATTCTTGTGCCAGTAGAAGAATCTCTGTGGCTTTGGGATTGTTTGCTATTTCTTTAAACAGATCGGCACTTTGAAAGGGTCATTTGTTTCCATGCATTTCTTATTAAAAAAGCAAAAATAATGAACAGCTAGAAGGCCAACATAAAGCAGCTGTATTATATGTGCTAGGAGATGCAATGTGTAGTCTAGCTATTGAAACAGTAGACTGAGGAGTATTAAAAAAAGAACCCTTGCTACTATTTTTGAGACCCACAGGCATTGCAACTGTTTATTTTATGCAGGTAAGAAGCCAAATTCTTTGCAGTGGAGCACCTCCACTTCACTGGACTCCCAGAGATGAAGATGGCCTTCTGACATGGTGCATTAAAGACCTTAAGTTAAATACTGTGTCTTTAGGTAAAAACCTTGAAGGGAGCCTTTCAGGTTTCCCCTGAAATCAGTGTGTGAAGGCTGTATGTAAAAGCAGATGTTTGCAGTATAGATATTTCCAGTGGAGTTCGATGGCTACAAATATTATGTTAAAGAAGTATTTTTTCCTTTAATTAACTTTGTTAATAGAAGAAGCTGTTGAGTAGCATTCATGGTAGTGGATGACTATGGTCAAGTCAGGTCCTTTATTGATAATAATCCCTAGTTCCTGTGTCATTGAGAACAGTTTCTATAGGTACAAATGAGTCATTATAAAGGAAACCAGTATAATACATCAGGGCCGGGTGGGAGATTGCTTCATTTAACTTCCGCCTTCCTTTCTTTGAGGTCCTATTAAGCTAAATAATGGCAGTCTATAAAATGAAGGAATGATTGAAGTGTGCCCGCAAACCAATTATATCATTCTGGACATGGTCTCCAGCACTCTTTGTCTGTGTATATGTACATGTATGTGTGTCTTGTCTCTCTTGGCTGAGACTCTCTTGAAACTGCTGTTTTATGTGCACCAGTTAATTGTGAGAGTCGCTGGTTTTCAGAATTGTTGCTTTTATTCTTTCCCCCACCCTCAACTGCCTGTTGCATTTTGTGCCACAAAAGGCTTTCTGAAAGGCAGTGCTCTGACTGTTGAGTTTAGAACTGCAGCTTGCATTTTGGTCCTCCAGCAAAATCCCAGCTCCATCTGAAAAGGTGGGGAAAAAAATGGATGGAAGAGATGTTTTGATGAATGTGTACCTTACTTCAATTGCCTCTCTGGGAAAGTCATGGGTGAAAGGGATATCCGAGGTCAGGCCTGGGAGGGAAAACATGAAAAGATACTTCACACCAAAGCCAAATATTGATTTCTTGTATGAGAGAGGGCATGTTGGTGAGACCCATCATATCAGGTCATGACCCATTTAGTCCTTTCTTTGACTGAGACCAGTAATAGAGGTAAATTTCAAAAATCCATAGCAGATAGTTTTTTATCAAGACATGAGCGAAATAAATTTTGTGCTCACATGCAATAAATATTGCTTTATGGAAGACTGAAGTGATTTTATCTGTCATGAAGGAGTTACTTAAAATTTCCATCAGATGTCATCCCTTCTCATATCTAGTGCTACTCTTGGATCAGGCAGTCATGGCAGAGGATGTCCCATGGGTCAGTGGAGTAAGGAGTCAAGAAATAAAATACATTGCAAATTTGCACACTAATCAACTGCCCTTCTTTTAGATGTTATGGAAGAAAGGAAACACAAAGCCAGCAGATCTTTTCCTTGTCCTGTGAAGAGGCTGCCTGTGCAAATTTGAGGTGGAGAAAGCAGGGGAAAAATGGACCCCCACCAAAAAACTTGTAAACTCTTCTATAAAATCTGTGTGTCATTCCTGGTGAGATTTAGATTAAACAAATCTATCTCTGGCCATTAATGAAACATGAAATAATCACAGAGTTGAGCTGTTTCTAGCCATTTAAATGAAAACAATATATAGAACAGATCAAATGAGACCAATGGGGCTGTGTAAATCATTAGAGGTTTAATGCAGTAAGACCAAAATGGGGGAAAAAGTTATACAAATATGTGTAGTGTGACATCCATGATCAAATGTGATCAAATACAAAAATGGGGCTATATAAAATGGAGTTTGGCTCCTTGCTTGCTTTACACTACCATCGATAATTTTGTCTTGCACAAAATCCCAAGATTACGCGTGTATGTTGTTTTTTATGAAAATTTCACTTAGAAGTGTTGGCTAAGGATTACCAGGTGGTTTATAGATGTTTTTTAAAAAATTATGAACTGTTAGGGAAGCCAAGAAATTGTGTAGAATCATAGTTTAGAGCTAACTTTTCTAAGGGCTTTGTAATGGTCTGTGCCTCTTGTGTTCATCGCCACATTACCACACATATTAACAATCTCTTGGCTCTATATAAAAAGCTTCTAAGTATAACCTTTGCAGGAAGTGAGATAGACATGTCTGTATGTCTGTCTGTTTTATAATGGGAATGTTGCTGTACTTGTGATGATATAAAAATATATTAGCCTTAAAACCACCCTTTTGTAGTTTATAGTATTATATTATGGGAGAAGTGAGATTGTCACTGAGATGAAGTGGAAACTTACATTTAAACCTCTGTTTTGCTTAATTAAAAACTTGAGTTCAACATGGTCTTTGGAGGCATTTTTTTGTCTAATATATCTATATATATATTTCTTTTAACATCTAAGATGATCTCATGTCCAGACATTCCTTTGGGCACATGGAGGGTTAAGTCAGTTATTTGTAGTCTTGTCGTTTGGGAAAAATCTAGTAGCAAAGGAAATTTCAGGATGATGGACAACCACTATTTCAAAGTTATTGCTGTTAGGGTCTGTAGGCACTGTCAGTCTGATGGACCAGGATGCACAATCTCTCTTCCTTTCTCACATCTCCTTGCCATTAGAGGTTATTCTCTCTTTGTATGTATGAAGATGCACTTCATGTGCTCAATCTTCCAGTGTCTTTAATTAATACCAAAGCATTTTGTACTCATCAGCTGGTCTATTCAGGTGGGGCTTTTCCTGATCATCTGCAGCCAGCTCCTTGGAGAAACAGATTGATGATCTTTTAGCTCCTGAAGCAGCCAGGATCGATTGTTTTTATAACTTGTTTTTAACTGTCTAAACTTACTGCAAAATTGTAGTGACAGTAGAGTGCTCTGGGACACTTTAAGAGGTCATTACATTACAGTAAGATTACAGTATTTCCATGTTTACCCTTGGCTAGTTGTCTTCAAAACCTGCAAATGATTGCTTTCAGCAAGTCCTGTGTGCTGGGACATCTTCAGTCTCATCATCCCCGTGGTCCTGTACCTACCTTGCTTTCTTCCCTGATGCCATATGGCCTGATTCCTAGGTCATCCCATCCCTGTGCACCCTATCTGACACGTGTCCAAGCTAAAGTGTTATCTCTGCTTCGCAGCATTTTAAGATCTTATGAAAGACAAGATGAGTGGGGGAAAGCAGGCTTGCAGTCCCTCTGTAGATGGGATGTAGAATTTGGGAAACACGTTGTAAAGGAGGCTTGGACCGAGCATCTTTCCTCAGCTTTTTCCCCCCTAAAATTAAAGAATCCCAGTACCCTCAGCTGTTCCTCGTAGGACTAATGTCCCAGACCATGTATCCAGCAAACACCATCCATTCTGGACAGTTGCTGAAGCAAGAATTGTGTGAAAAAAAACTGATAGGGTGTGATGTATTTAAAGACTTTAAAATATAGACAGCAATGCAAAAGTTATAGGAGCAATGCAAAAGTTACACAGCCATTCTAAATTCTACCATTTCCTGACTTCAGATCACTTGACCTGTGCAGGTTTAATGTTCTCCCTGTATAAGCTATTTTTTAGTGCAATAGGTGCTAATATTCTTGATTGATGTATAACTCATAAAAGTTTCCATGCCAGTATCAGTATTTATATACAGAGATAACTGTTGCTATGGTTATGTCGTGTCCTGAAAATGTTTGGTCTTTTTTTTCCTATTTATTTTTCGAACAGGGCTTGGTCAAGTAAAGTAAATATCTTTCCATAATTTAGGTTTTATGTTTGCTGTAAAACTTGTTTAAAAAAAATAAAGAAAAGAAACATTAGCATTTCACAGCAGAAACACAAAAATTTTACATTACCAGGCAAGTCAACTTTGGCATTTTTCCTTTCAGTCAGTTTGTTTTTCTAATATAAAACTAATATGACATAATGTATAATCTAATTTGGAAATTACAATTTACTTGGAAGGATTATGCTGCCAGCCAATACCAACAAAGAAAGAAATTATTCGAGAATGTTTCTTTCCTTCTTAACGTGGTCGATAATTTATTTTTCCTTCAGAAGATTACTTTTTTCTTTACGACATTTCCTGCTGGTGTGATTTGTATTAGGATTAAATAATATGTTCCATGCTTAACTTATGCACCAAAAAAGTGAATGATTCCTCAAATTAAAAGACAAAAAAGGTGCAAATTTCTATCTTGTTACGGACTTTACTTTGCTTACTTCACAGTGAAGGGTGTTGATCATTTTCAGATGGCTTGGCAGTATTTACTTTATTTGTCGTGACAGTATTTACATGAAGGGGCAATTTGAAATGGGTAAATCTGTGTCTTTTATGAATAAAGGCCACTAAGATGGCTTAGGAACAAGAGATGTTGAAAAATGGGTAATCCAACTGTGGTAATTCCAACTAACACTGAATTATCGTGTTCACTCTCATTAACCACAAAAGTTTAATGTTCATCCAACATGTTGTGTTACAGGGCTGTGGCATTTCTTCAGGAGCTTCCCATTCACAGCAACGTGCTGAGAGTGTATTAAGTTGTATTAAATGTTCCCATATCTGCCGTGGATGCTTCAGAGGGAGCAGCTTTGTTAGCCTTGAGCATGTAAAGGAGCATTAGGAGAAAGTTCTACCGAGTTCTGCTGGAACAAGTTTGTGCCTGGCACAGCAACTAAAAGCGCAGCCTCTACGTTAAGCAGAGAAAATTAGACACAATGGAGCCATTTAATGAAGAATTCATAGTCCTGAGCAAAATGTGCTGTCGTCTTAATGAGAGTGCTTCTAAAAAAAAGAAATACGTACCCACTTCTGATTTTTACAGTTCAGTTACAAGTGAGATCCAACTGTAACATTATTAAGACTAATTTAAAGGGATGTCTTCTGCTGGATTGGGGTGGTATTGGAGCGGGGTTTGGAAAATATGGACCCAGTTATGACTCTGCCACAAACTTTTAATTTCAGCCTCTGGCAAGTCACTTATCCTTGGCATTCCTCAGTTTCCCATCTCTAAAAGCAGGGTCATGTCATTTCCCCCCATTCTTTCCCTCTTGCCTGTTTAGTCTTGAGTTTCTTTAGGGTAGCTTCTTGCAGTGCATTTCTAATTGTTTTTTACAAATGTCCTGCACAATGAGACCTTAGTCTCAGTTGGGATCTGTGCTGTAATACAGATAATATTATTGTTGACAGCTGTTGTTGTATCTGTGTAATGTAGTAGCATAAAGCAATAAAGCTTCCTCCCCTCCCGGTATTTAAAACTTAGAGAACAGTTTTGTTGGCTCTTCTTCTTGTTTGCTCTTTAGTGAAGTTAGTTCAAAGCTATTTTCTGGAAGGCTATCTGAGTACTCATGGTAGTAAAGCAGGACTTTGAATGAACTCAGGGTACTGCCATCCTGCTGTAAAGATCTACCTTGTGTTGTATTTCCTTATCTTGAAACCTTGAAGATATGCTGATATCATAGCAGGTCATCTACAAAGTAGGTAACTGGGATCATAATTTTCCGCAGCTTTTTTGAGTTTTTAAAATGTTTTTTTCCTGCTGTAAGTTAATCTGTTCTTCTGAAGTTGAAAATTAAACTGTGTGAATTTTTAGTTTGTTTACCTTATTTCAGTATGTAGTCTGTTTGTCCTCATTTCCACTGACCTGTTGGATTTAGTGGAAAAACTGATGCCTAGCTGAAAGTCTTAAAAATACCTTAAGAAAACTGCTTGCCAGATTCATGAAAACCTGAAGCTGGGTGAAGGAAAGAGACTTGTAACTTTCCCTGAAAGACCTTCAGCCTGAGCTCAGCTTAAGTACTAGACACTGGAGAATCTAAAGCACAAACACATCAGGACAATGTAATTCATAGGCTCTGCCTCTCGTGAAACATCCTGACGTGCCAGGGTTTGCTGTAAGGGCAAGGTGTCTAAGGTGCCTTTGTGTTTTACCCAGCCCTCTCTCCTCCTGCCCCTTTGTCTTAGGCCACAGAGTGTTCAGGTAGCATTAGCACTTGGCTGTGACAGGCACCATGCAAACCTGCCCCGAGGGATCTGGTGTGTAAATAGGTGCAGAAACCGCAAACCATCTTGGAATAACTTGAATTCCAGCCAGAATAAGCACAGAAAAAACCCTGTTGTTTGGACATAAATATCATTGCACTTCTACTGTGGTTGCTGGTGTCAAGTTTAGTGCCAAAGTCCAAGGGCAGTTGATATGGCAGCAGCAGACAGAGAAGTTCAGGGCAGGCTGTAAAGATCTGTGTGTTGTTGCTGCTGTTTCCAGCCTTCATTGCCAGACTTGAAGATAGAAAACAATACAGAGATAAGGCAAGAGATCTCATTTTTATTGGGTGAGCTTGGCCTTAGGGATTGTCCACTCCACAGCTTCACCTAAAAGTTGATCTTTGAGAGATTCATGAAGGCTTAATGAAGCCGTGAAATGTATTTGGAAAATGAGTATGAACATGCTGAAACACCCTCCAGTACATCCCATCATAAAGGATGTGGATCAGGCTCCTTGTGTGGCATTTGAAGACTATAAACATGTTGCCATGATTTGCTATGTTTCCTGAGGGTTTACAGAAAAAAGTGGCCCTTTTAGGAGATTGCCATATTGAGATTGACAATTTGATGTAAACCATGGGCCAGCATCGAATGTTCTGTTTAATGCAATTCTGTGTTTGTCAGCTGTAACCAATTACGCTTTTCATTGTGCTCAGTGACACCGACATGGCTCCTTTTTACCCAGTTCTTGCTAATACCATTTTATACACCTTCCATGGCTGAGCCCTCTTGGAAGCTGTGTTATATGTATAGCCTGCTGCTCCTTTCCCCATGTGCGAGCAAAGTGTGAGATACCCAGAGCACCTTCGAGTTCTAGGGAGTCTTTTGTGTGGCTTGGGGAATGGGGTGTTGAGGAAAGCACCGTGACCTGGAGCTGAGTAGCAATGGGATAATAATTTGTGGCTAAAAACTGCAGCTGAGATGTTTCTGGAGGATTTTGCCTGTATATTCAGGCTGCTAATCCTGGTTTGTGACTGCAGTAGGAAGCTAAACTGGAAACAAGTCAAAGCTTTAATATCATCTGGTTTTCCCTCCAACCCATGAACACAAAGGCTGTGAAAACCTTAATCCTCATGGTCCCCAGTGTAGTCCTGCATGGTTTTGCAGTGAAGTCTAGGACCTGAAAGGACCCTGGAGAGGCAGGCATGTGCATGGCTGTGGAGAGAGTTTTCTGGCACAGAGCGTTCATATGGGATGAGTGTCCTTATACTCAGGGCTGTTTTCTTGATGTCCTTTCCCCCCAGAAAGGTACTTCTTCTACAGGAAAAGTTCAGTAGTTGGTGTGGTTGATTTTAAATGGCTTGTTGTTTGTGAAGCTGTCAGTCAGGAGTCTGACGACTGGTTCTGTGCAGGTCCATGTGTGTCAGAGCAGGGCATGGGCAGCTCTGCATCTTCAACGCATTAACTCCCATTGCCCTTCCTCTGGAGCTGAGCAGCTTCTCTGGAGGTGGTGGGAGGATCTCCAGGTGTGAGGGCAGCTGAGGCCTGGGCATGCCTCCACAGAGCATCTCAGGGCTTTGATTTCCTGCCTAGAGGTGGACACCCTGAATGTTTGTCTAATAAAGAATCTTGTCTTTGGCTGAGGCTGCATGTGGGTACAAACAGATGAGGAAAGGTGCAGGACAAGCATGCAGGACACTTCCAAATACTGTACATCCCTCAACGACCCCCTGGATTAGAGGTGGTCTAAGCTCTTTAAACAAATCTCAGGGGTTTTTTTTTTCCTTCAAGTTTTTTTCCTTGAACTTGTGCTGGTCTCCATTTTCTATTAATTGTACATCCTGGGATAGAGTGCCACAGCTTAACTCCAAGCTGCATTTGAACCATCCAACCTATTTATTTGTGTTTGCTTTTAACCTGCCTCCTCTGAATATTTGAAAGTTTAATTTGACATTCCTGCTCTAAGAACTCAAATTCTGGCATTGGAAGAGATTGTGAACAACTGCATCTTGCCTAACCCAAGATTTTCTACAAACAATTCATATTTCATCTTAGGTATCTTTTTTCCAGCCAGAGGCCTGCTTAGTCATTCTTTATATCAAGACCAGTGGCTATTTAACTCCCTTCTCCTTGGGCAAAACAGGCATCAGGACCTCAGATCGAGTTCCTGAGGCTCAGAAGCCTTGCATGAAGCAGCAAACTGTCCCACCCAAACGGAAATGTCCTGGATGTCTTTCCTCTGTTTTCTTTTCCCAGTGTCAGCCAGCAGCCATGGTATAAACTTGATTACATTGCAACCAGAGTTGGAATTACTCCACTTCTTATAGGAGGTCTTGTTGCAGTTCCCCATTTGTCCATAGTCTGAAAGTTTTATGAGGCAGTGGGTTTGGAGATGTTGCAACTGGAAAGGGGAATACAATTTGGAAAACATTATTAATTTTAACCTTCAGTTCTACCTGGTCAGTGAGTGTAGATTTCCCCAAGGAGCTTGGATGGGTGTCTTCACCCAAACATTGCTGCAGAACGCCTGGGACTGTGGGGCAAAGCTGCTACCAGTTCACCCAAGTAATCCTTGGAAGAGCTGGGAAGAAACCAGGTTGCCTTCACACTGCAGCCAGGACTTTGCTTGTCCTTATAATAAATGAAAATACTTCACTTCTTCATATTGTAAATAAATCATTAAATCCAAGCTTGGAGGGAGGAAGCAGAATAGCACTTTACAAAGTGGTGTTGTTTCCTCTGGGATTGTCTATCAGCTGGCTTCAAACCCAGGATTTAGTTGCAGCTTGTTTAAAAACAGTGTCAGCCTTGCTGCAGTGCCATAAACTTTCAGAAAATTGGAAAGACCCCTCATAGTACGAGCAAGATTTTTTTTAATCTGCTGAGTTTACAGCAAACTCATGAGTTGTCTGGATGAGTGACTCAACAACTTGTTTTAATTTTAATCACTTTCCCAGTATAAAGTAATTTTTTAGCAAAGTAAATAGCAGGAGAAAAATTGTATTTAAAATTTTCATTTTCCCCCATGAGGCTTTGGTTTTAAAAAGCTGTAAAAACATCCTTTGCTTCCTTTGCTTTTGGCAAGCAAGAACTTAAAGTGGCTGGTTTCTAGAATCATGACATAACATTTTGGCCAGAATGGCATAAAATGACAAAAACCATTAAAACAAAGAACAAATTTCTTTTAATTCAGGCAAAAAACCCAAACCAAACCCCACCCATATTTTCCATTTTATCCATATTTTTAACCATGGAAGATTCTTCAGCTGAGACCCAGACCCACATTGCTGTGGCATGGAGGTTCCCATTTTCCCATCATGGACTGTGCTCTTTGAGCCTTGCACTGCTGGCTGTGAAATGATATTTCAAAGCCATTCATACCAAAACATCAGGGCTGGCTCTACACCCCATAAATGAACCAGTTGTTCGAGCTGTTTCCCAGGGCAGCAAGCAGCCCTGGATGATGGCAGAGCCTGGCAGGTTCACGGCCATGTCCCCCAGCACAGCTCTCCGGAGTCTTGGGCTCCTCATCCTGGTGCTGCCTCTGCTGAGTAAAGGTGCAACCTCAAAGCTGTTAAATAGTAATCGTCTTCTTTGGTCTTCTTTTCTCCTTTTATTTGCTGCTGAGTTTGGCTCCCTTCTCTCTGAGTAGCCCCAGTACAATTCCTTGGCTTTCACACTGGTGCCAGTGAATTAGCTCTTTGTTCTTCCAGGAGAAGAGGTGGATCTCCAGGACTCACAGGGAGACAGACCACCATCTGACTTGTGCCTTGGGGCTCCTTCCTGAGGGGTGGCCACTGCTTGTGGTCCCTTGTCAGTGTTTGCTGGGCACAAAGCACGTCTGTCTTTGTGTGATGTGGGGAAGGGCCTTCCAGACACTCTGTGTGCCAGGAGAGAGAAGGTGGCTGCAGCAAGGACTGGGCTTCCCTGGAGCAAAGATGCTGTGAAGTGGGGCATTTCCAGGTGATATTGGGAGAGGGGCTGCTCCCCACAAAGTTTCAGCAGCTGGGAGGGAGGTGGGTGCTGAACTGCTGAGGCTGGAGGGAGATTTGGTGCTTCTAACTCCCATTTGAACTTCTTGTGATCTTCACAGGGATCCTCACCTAGGAGAGCACAGCCTCTGAAAAAACGAGCAGTAAATGCACCAAGGATGCTGAGGGGCTCAGCCTTGCTAGGTGAGGTTTCACCCCCCCAGTCTGGGCACTTTGGCTCATGCAGTTCTTCAGGGAGTCTCAAGTGAAAGAAATCTTTGTAGGAGAAGACCACCTCCTGCTTTTTGCTGCCCAAATGTCCTGGAGGTGTCTAAGGAGGTGTCTAAGACTGACCCTTTTCTCCAACCAGAGTCCTAATACGGAGTGCCTGGCCCCACAAGCCCTGCAGGCCAGGTGAGGTGTGGCTGGGTGAGATCTCTGTCCTGTGGAGGCATCCTGGGGGGCTCATGGTGCCAGGCTGGAGGTTCACCTGGTGTGTGATGGGAGCATGTCATCTCTGCATGTCACTGTGTGCCATCAGCCAGCCAGGCTCTGCTGCTCCCCTCAGGCAGCTGTCACAGGATTTCCAAGTGCTTTCAAGGGAAAAAGGAAGAAAACGTGCATGGAGTTTTACCAAGTGTGACCTGTAACAGACCATTAGCTGAAAGCTAATTTTCCAGATAATGGATGTTGCTTTAAAGATTATTGCTGGAATCTTATGCTTGCCCATAAAAAACATCAAGATTACACTTTATGATGATAATGCTTTGTCTCTCTGAGAGTGCCCTTCATCTCATTTCTACTAGAGCTCTTCAAATGCTCATTTAAGCTTTGAACAATCCTATGAAGCATATTTTTTTTTTTTAGGCAGCAGATTGACTCAAACTGAGGCATTCTGAAGTATGGACACTTATTTTCAAGACCTGCAAGCAAGCTTGTGGCAGAGTTGGGAGTCTGCCCCTTCTTCCACCCTCAGCTGTTAAGAGTGCCAGTATAGCCTCTGGATGGTGTAATTTGTAGGAGGAGGGCACTTGGTTATGTCCCATAAATAAGTCCTGTATTTCTTTCCTGTCACGGTTGATATTTCTCTTCTGCACTTTCCCACCTACTTCTTTATTCCTCTCTTACTATCCTGAAAGTAAAAGAAAGAAAACAGCATGCACATAGTAGATTATCCCACTTGGCAAGGAAATCTTGCTGTCTGCAGTTTGGCAGCATGGCAGAGGGGATGGGGAGCTTGGATCATAACTGGAGAGACAGGGGAGAAAAGATTTCTGTTGGGAAGGTGAGTGGAACTATGGCTTCTATTACCACAGGAGGATTCTGAAGGCAGATCTGTCGGGTGATGTTTGTCTGGACTCAGAGGGATGGACCAGAAAATCTTGCAAAATCCTGTGTTTTTGTGATGCTGTTTGTACGTGTCCAGAAGTGACCAGGTACGACCATATGGGGGAGGTGAGGCTGTATAAAATGTTACCTCTCTTCTCTGCCAGCAGGGGATGCATTTAAAGGCTGGTAGCCTGTTTTTCAAGTGGAGAAAAAAAAAAAAATGATACAGGAGTTTCTAGGGGACCTTTGCTTATTTGATAATCCAAAAAGCAACTGAACACAGAAGTGATTGAAACCAGAAGTCAGGGAGAAAAAACAGCAACAAAGGACAAACTTCCTCCCAAATCTTAGCTTGATTTGAAGTTCTCGTTCCTAAGAAGCAACTCTGCCCTGAAAGGCGTGGTACAGATTCATGGGCTCCTATCCTGGTCTCTGCCCTCCCTGCACGGGGTAAACATCTCTCTAAGAGAGAAATGCCTGGTTATTTGTTTGCCTGATGGGAATTGCTCTGAATCACCAGGTCATAGGGACAAATTCAGTTAAAATGGCTAGGTTCATCTGAAATAAACTCATATTGCCCATGAAAATGGTGGTTCTTTTTTCTCACCCTAGGTATGTGCTCTAGTCCTCTGCCTTTTATATGGAATCCTCTGTTATCCAGGTCAGGAAGCTGACCTAGCTAAAAACAAATCTCACAGGAAGGAGAAGTTAGCGTGAAGTGTCTTCAGTTCTTGTAGCATCCCATCTTCTGTCTGGCTTCTGTTTTCTTCTACCAGTCCTGTCTTGGCTCCAATGCTCAGTGCCAGGTGTTTGAGCAAAACACAGCTCTGGTGTGCTCATGGAGACCCCAAAGCACTAGGCCAGCAAAATACTGCCTTCTCCACCTGCCTCTCACCTTCTCAGCACTGTGAATCTCAGCTGGCAAAAGGATTTAAGTGGCATGATCCTGCTGGGCTGAAATGTCCATATTTACCTAACACACCGGGCTTTCTGATCCCTATTCCAACAATTTAATCACTAAGCTACACTTAACACAGTTTTGGCCCAGCCTCACACAGCTTAAATCCCATCTGAATCCTTCTGCCAGCTGGTGTGACCCCTCTGAAGAACCAGAAGCAGCCTGTGTGAAACCTCAAGGTGCAGGAAAATCAGGAGAGTTTAGGCTTTATCAATCCAGGCCATTTATTCTTAGCCAAACAGACAGGGAAAACATATGAAAAAAAATACAACTGATTGCACCTACAACTCCTGAGTGACTTGTAAGAGGAAATGGAAAATCTCCAGCTCTGCTTTCAGATTGGCTTCACCCCATTCCTGCTCGGGCTCAGGAGAGCAAAGGGGTGACATTGTTCTGTGAGCAATTTCCAGCGTGTCTGGGGCTTGGGTTGGTTTGTTCATAGCAGGGTAAATGTCTACTTGATACAACTAAAATGTCCCTTGCTGGCTATTAGTAATTTGAGCTGATGGCCTGGAAAAATCCACAGCAAGTGACTGGACATGGCCGTAACACAAAGACTTATGTGACTGGGTTGGCTGGGACACTCCAGCCATCAGCACCTTGTCCTCTCCATTCTAGTGCAATCCAGTGTTTCCTTTTGGTTTCCTTCTCAAAGCAGCCTTTGAAAGGCCTATCCTGTGGCAGGCAGTGCTGTGAAACACTCTTCTTATTCTTCTTTGGCAAATGCAGTTTGGGTTTGAGTTCTGCCTTAGCTTTACAGAGCCTCACCTTGTAAAGTGAATGTTGGGCAGTGCAGCTCGTGGAACTCATGAAGAAATGTGACCTTATCCTCACTCTCTGCTTTTAAACTTTGTACAGCAGGAGGCAGAAAGCGTGTGTGTGTAATATGCTCTTATGAGCATAAATAATAGACATGAAGGAATCTGTTACATTTTTTGCAGTATTTTCATGGCCTACAGGGCTTGAATAAGCATTGATTTCCTTTTCCCCTGTTTTCTGTTCCATCTCCTAGCAGTGGTTATATTCTTGGGAAAGTGTTTTCCATTTCCTTGATGTCTTTTATCACCCACAGTGCACATGTAAGCAAAATAGCACTAATCAGATGAATAACCAGAGAACAGTGTAAGCCAGGCAATTGAGAAGAAACTTTGCTTATTTGTCAAAGGAGTCACTTCTGTGCCTGTAAAGCTGGAACACTGTTGGAGACCGTCTGAAAATAATGCATGTTAATGAAGCACGGAAATACATGGCAAAGTCTATGTTTCTCTGCAGCACCTGTGATCTATAGAGTGCATAGAACAATCTTTGTTAGCCTCTTAAAACAAACTCCTTATTTGAGGGAAACTCTTCTTTGTTTTTACTAGGTGAGATAAATGCGTTTTTTGTTCAGACACATGGTAGAAATGATTCTTAGCAATCTTTCCCCCCCTTTTTTTTTCTAAAAATAAGCTGTGACGCTCAAATCATCTGCCCCCAATTTACTCCTGTGTGACCCTAAGACCCTGATCTGTCAGATCTGTCCACATCTGTGCCCACCACTGAAGAATGTGGCAGATTCAACACAACATATGGCTGAAGCAGTGCATATGATATTCATGGGAAATGGAAGAAGCATCACCATTTCCTTCGTACCAAACACCTCCTTGAGCTATTTGTGCCCTGCACTCACAGAGATTCCAGGGTTTCGCTCTGCCGTGAATTACACCCAGCAATTGAAATTTCAGTGCAACTGTTTGCAGATGCCTTTCTAGGGATTTCTTTGAGACATAGTGGCTGAGTTTTCCTAGCAAATAAATGAGATTAGAAACAAGGCATGTTTTCAAGCCGTGACACCATTCCGAGGATGTGGCAAGACCCTTCTGGTTAGGGAATTCATTTTGCATGCTATGAGGTTTAACTTATTTCCCTTTAAATCCTCACTCTCTCTTCTCCACTTCTTTGGATGAGGGGTGGGAAATCCTAGAGACTCAGGCTTCTGCAAAGCTACAGTTCAAGCCAGGATTGAGAAATAACTTAGTATTGCGTATTTCAAGCCTGGGGTTACCTGACCCTCAACACAGCTGTGATTTTCAGTTTGGCATCACAAAAATGTCAACACACTTTGAAACTTATCGGGGCTGCTCTGCTCCCCAGAGTTACCCTCACTAGGGTGTCTGAGCACAGCATAATCTGTGCCAGCCTTAGGCTGGCACTGTTTGGGGTGAGCTGTATGGCAGGGCAGTGCATTGTCACGCCTTCCCACCCACTGCTGAGCCAGGTAATTGCTGCAGGGTCTGAGCCCGCCTCAGACACAAGCCAGATCCCAGCCCCAGCCTCTGCACAAAGAGCCAAGGGCAACTCATTTTGGCTCCTGCTCCTCTCCTTCGAAGGACACTCACATTGCTGTTTATTGTCATTCCATTGACACATGGTAGTCTGTTAAAATGCAGGAATTCAAATGTGTTTTTAAACTTGGGGCGCAAGGAAGCTGTGTGCCAGTTTCCCAGGAAGAGCTGCCATAGTGTAGTGTAACTGTATCCACGCTAAGGACGGGCACAAGTGGAAAGGTGTTGGTTAAAATCCCCTTTACCTCCAATGGAAATCAGTTTATGCTACAGAATTTGTGTAGCCTGAACTCTACAAGAAATGGTCAGGAGTCATCAACTCTATAATCCCAGGACAGAGAATTGTTTTTCACTTTTCTTAGGTAAGTTTGGTGTGATTCGTGGTTCTCATTTATTCTCCCAATGGGAAAAAAGCCTTGTATAGTAACAACAAATGCCTCGAAATAGAAAAGCATGACTTAACAATTTATTTTTTTGGTTTCGTATTTTCTTTTTTTCTTTTAGTAAATGAAGAGAAAGATAGTGCTGCCAGGAGAAGTGAAATGAAACAGTATAAAATCATTTTTCAGTTCTGCAGGCAGCCTCTTACCCAGGAAGAATGCTAATTGCTGCTTAATTGTTCACAAAATAAATGTTTTTGTGGATTTCTAGTTGGGAGGGAGTCTGAGGGTGTTACTCTTTCAGTCTCTCGTGGAATGGGAAGAGCTGATGGGGACACTTTTGTCCTGTGAGACACATGAATGTGGTTAGTGTTGGAGTGTACAAGCTGATGGTGTTTGACAGATGAAAGAAGACTCAGCCTGCGAGGTGGATGATTTGCACAATTGAAGTCTGGATGTAGGTCTGGCTCTGGATGTTTTGTGTGGCTGATACCAATCTTGAGCAGAGAAATCTGGATGTCTGCTCCCGAGCAGGGCATCTACACCCACGAGTGAGGGTTGTGATCATGTTCCCAGGGCTAGTCCCCTCCTAGGAGGGCCCTGGATGGATGTTTTAAGGAAGGCTCAGATGCCTTTGCCTGCTCCTCTTTTCCCCAGATGAGATAGGCCCCCGGGCACAGGCTTACAGTGCCCCAGTCCTTACTGCTTTGTTTGTACACTGCTCTCGGGGCAGAGATAATGGGACTGATCCAAAGCCAGCTCCAAAGCAATCACAAGTCTTTCCTTTGTCTTCAGTGGGGTTTGGATCAGGCCCAAAGCTCATAAGCAGTTTTCCACCAAGAGTTCCCGGCACTTATGTCAGTCACTGGCAACAAGGGAAGGGATAAATCCAGCATGGGCTGCTTCAGATGCCAGGCACATTCTGTGTGTGTGTGTGTGTCACAGGGGTGGATATAAACTCACACAGTCCGGCTGGGCTCCTGCTGAACTGCATGACAGCTTGCAAAGGGCAGGCAGCTACAGGGCTGCTTCCAGGACCAACCTCGAAAGATTTCACTCTGAAAAGAGCTGGGATGTTCTGTGCAGTGCTCAAGAAAACCTTTCTCAGGAGCAGCTGCCCGGGCACGGGGAAGGAGCTAGGATGGCTGCCTGGCCAGGCTGAGGAGCGGTGAGGATTTCCTCAGCATCCCTCAAGGCAAGGCAGGGGAAGGTAAGCATGGGAGAGATGCTTCTGCTCCCGCGGGGCTTCCTGTGCTCCCCCAAACCTGTTTGTTTTCTCTGCACAGCATTCAAGCTGCTCTTGGCCTGAGGGTGGGTGGTCAGTGGGGGGCACATGAGCTCGCCCACACCAGTGGGAGTCTCTCGACAGCCTCTGGTAGCCTTTGGACGCCGTCCCGGGTGTGTTTTAGGACTGGGTGTTCATTTAACATGAACCTCTGCCAGCCCCAACTGTGTGCGGGAGGAAGAGCCATGGGGGGACATGAGGAGGGAGAGGGGGAGGTGTTTGTCTTAGGAAAAAGGCAAGCAGAAATAGACACCCCTTGTCATTTTTTTTGGCAGGCAAGGGGAGTTTGGGGAGGGCTGGAGGTCAGAGGAGCTAGCTCTTTGCTTGGCTCTCTAGTTGTTTTTTTGGCAACCCAATTGTTTTAATCCCCTCCTTTCAAGGGGGACTGGGGAGCCCTCCTGCCCTTTTCCTGTGCTGAGAGTAGGGCAGGAGCTCCTTTGTCACCTGCAGAGCCCTTTTCAGAGCAAGGTGCGGGCAGCTGGGATTTCCTGATGCAAAATGCAGCAGGAAAGCTGGGCTCTCCAGGCCAAGGAATTAATGACACTGCTAGGGGGGAATTTGAGTTTCCACATCACTAAGAAAAGGAACTGGATACCCGAGGCAATAGACCAAAGTCAAGCTATAAAGTAATTACATTTCTCCCTGCGTTTCATGTGTTTGTTTAATTTTAGTGTTTAAAGGGAAAGGTTTCCTGAAAGCACTGTGCCAGCAACTCTAAAAAATAATTGTGTGTCTTTCTCTAACATATATTCTGGCAGGAATGTCCCGCCTATATTTTTTGGCAGAGATTTTGCTTTATCATTGGTCTTTTGACTATGGTTTTAAGTTAGATTTGAGGTTGGTAAGATGGCAAAAACCACCATTTCTGGGTTGTCACCTCCATCTCTCATTCTTTACCTGTAGTATTCTGGGGAACTTTGCTATCCTGTGCTGTGTTAATCCTAGTTCCTCCATACAGCAGGCAAGAGGAGTTTGCATAGCCATCTTTTGGCATTGCTGCCTGCCTGGCTGAATTGAGGTGTGAAAAACTGCAGACCTTTAAAACAAATCTCGTGAAGACACCAGGCCAGCACTTTGTTCTGCTCTCTGACCCCATTTCTGAGTTGAGCCAGTGCTGCACCTGCAGCTGGCTCAGGGTGCTGTGGGATGGTCCCTCCTGCAGCCCCTCCCTGTGCCTGAAACACAGTGCTGGCTGTGAAGTGGGGGTACCCCTAATCCCACACAGGAGTTTCTTGAAAGGAGGGAGAAGTTTTCTAAGACTTGCATTTTTTTTTTTGCTGTTCCTTTCTATGAATGACTTTTCAGTTTTATTGCTCTCTGAGGGGCTGTAGTGCCAGAAGAGCAATGACACTGCAGGACCTCATCTTGCCAAAGTCACAGCTTTGTGAGGGCATTTTGCAGTGACACACCTTTCTGCCTTGCCCTGCTGAAGCACACCTGGCTCATGTGCCACTTCTGGGAGTTCTTTTCTGTTAGATATTTTATAAATCCTATCCCTCTGCCTTTTGACAGAGCTGCTCGTCACAGGATCATGACAACTAAGCCTGATGCTAGACTTGGAAACATCAGGTTTCCACCTGATTGCCAACAACTCAAATTGCCATTTGGCACCTGTGAAAGAGGCCCCAGCCCCTGGCAGAAGGAAGAGAATGTGTGCCTAGAGCACCCAGCAGCTGGGGACAGGGCAGGTTGTCTCTCACCCTGTCATAATGAGAAGCATGTTATCCCCATAGCTTGCAAGGCGAGCAATTCCTACTCTCATATGCAAAACCTCTCCTAAATCCCAACCCATGGAATTGCACTGACATGCTGTGCATGTTAACACACCCTTCAGTGAGCTGGGTAGCACAGAGGAGAGGTCAATAAATGGGGAAAATAAAATGAATATGGTAGAACCTGCTCATATATTCATGCAAGAGTCACTTGTTTTGGGATTTGTTTTGTTTTTTTTTTAAGATTAGAGGTATCTTTTATTTGATGCAACAAAGAAACAGGAGAAAGCATATTCAGGCATATAATGAAGTGGAACCATTTCAAAAACACGTGGCTGAATGGAATGACATGGAAAAATGGCACAGCTGTTTTCATACACTCACTGTAAGTGTGTGTAAGCTGAAGATGTGAGTGACTGTGCAGAGCCCTGTGCAGTGTGAGATCTAGCCCAAGCCTAATTTACAGTAGCCTAATTTGTACTTCAGGACAGAGTGAGCTTTTTCATTTCATGGTCAGTTCAGTGTGAGTGGAAAGGTTCACCCCAGCATCTCTAAAGATGGAAATCCAATACTCCTAGAGCTGCATGGCTAATTGGGCGTGTTTGGGGATATAAGAAAACTGCTTAATTAATGCAATTGAAATAATTTGATAATATTTAAAGTCAGTCACTTCTCACAGCTAAACCCAGATACCAACAGCTATGTAGAACCTCTGTGCTGCTGAGAGATGTGTAAAGGTCCCATTCAAGAATGAGATGTGATCATCTAAAACAGGGAACAGAAGTGCTTTGTAATGCCAAGTTTGCTGTCACAACTGCTTTTGTGTAGAATGCAGATCATCTTAAAGTGTTCTTGAGATTAAGTGGGATAGACTGTACCAGAGCGTATTGCTAAAGGTATACCTTTGTATTTCTGGAGTAGCTGCAGATTAGATATTAAACCTTATCCGTAATGTGTTTGTGTATTCTGCACTGTGCTGGTTTTCCCCCACAAAGCTACTCAGACTGTTCTGTTGGAAAGTCTGTGGTGTAGTTGTTTTTATGTGATTATCCAGTAGAAGTTGGCTCCACTGTCATCCCTGGTTTGATAAGGTTAGAGAAAAACAGTTTTCTGAAGCTGTTGAGAGGATGCAATAACATTTTGATGCCTGTCATATTTTAAGATTTGCAGCTCCCTTCAATCATGTGTTCATTCGTGACTCGTGCATGCAGACACAAAGCAGGTGTCCTGTGCAGTAACAAACCCTTCTCCTTTGAGAAGTTTTGGCACTAGGACTGTACACAATAAAACACATGGGCTTTCCATGATAGGGGAGAACTAGGCAGAACTAGGAATAAAACTTGCTGCAGTCATGCTTTAGCAGCACTGGCCACGAAATAATGTAGTTTCCCCTTATTGGTATGATGTACCCAAAAAGAATCCTCCCTTTTTTCAATAAAGGCTTTCTCCTTTTTGCTTCCCCTTCCACTTGGTCAATTATCACTGCTTGAAATTTAGGATAATTCCTGATCTCTTGTCTAGACAGTGGGTTTTAATTTTTTGATGGGTAAGGAGTTTTCTGGCCCTTCCTCATGCTGTTTTTCCTGCAGTCACAAGCTTTGTTGTAGTGGAGGTGCATTGATTTGCAGCCAGATTCTCTGAGGCTCTATCTGTGCTGGGTGATGCTGCAGAGAGCATCCCCAAACCAGAGGAGCCAAGGTGGGACTATTTCAGGAAAGGAGTGTCTGTTCCTCCCTCACAGGCAGGAGAGTCTTGGCACGACCCTTGGTGATGGCACCAAGTTGTGATTCCCAAGAGCTAAGGGCTGGTCATCCCAGATCCAGGCTGTGACAAAGAGCTCAGCTGTGGGCTGCCTCTGTAGAGAGAAGAAAAACTGCCCTGACGGAGAGGTCCTGGACCCAGTTGCCAGCAGTAGTTCTCCAGCATCCTCCAGCAATTGCACCTGATGCAGTTTGTGCTTAGACCTCAGTGTTTACTGGACACAAATCTGTCCTATCATATCCTGAACATACTTATGCTCCCAGCCCCACTGCATGCTTAAGAATAGGTACTGCCACTTCACAAAGTGTTAGTGATGCCCATGGCTTCAGCAGGAGTTTCTCCAACTAGGATTTCTTTTCTGAAAGCCTCAGCCTCTAAGGTGTGGAATGCAATGGGCAAGTACAGATTTCAGCAACAGAAAGCTAGAAATTCTGCTGCTCAAGGTTGGCAATGAACAGTGATTCTTAAGGGTTAAAAACTTCCTAGATATTGTATAGTTAAAATCACATGAATATTTATGTTATACCCATGATTTTGTGGGGAAATGATTTCCAGCCAGAGGGTCTCTGGATAGCAGCTGTGTGAGAGTTTCAAGAGCAGACTCTGATTTACTGCTGCAGTTCACTACACCTCATGCATACCATCAGCACACTCAAAATTATGGTGTTTTCTAATCTGACTATCTCTGCCCTCTCATTACATCCTCCTGCCATTCTTTTTAGCCTGTCAGCTGTTTCAGTGGGTGTTTGGTGTAGCAGTGAGATGTTTTGCTGTTTGGTTTCCTGGTCTGTTTGGTGGAGAGCCTGGGGTACTCCAGAAATGATAACAGGCACAAGCTCTTTTCCATGAGAAGTTAAAGCTGAAATTCAGAAGCCTTGAAACATAAGAATTAAGGCCTTATCTGTGGCCTTCATCACCTTCCTTGTGCTTGTGTTTTATCTATGCTTTTATTACATATAATTGCCAGGCTATCCTGGCTCATTTTTCTGCCTCATCCCCAATTCCTTGATGTCATATCAAGCGTCCCTATGGGATCCATCTCTCCCCTCAGGTGTTTGTTCCTGTCTTCTCCCTGGTCCTTGCCTCATTTCTCCTGCTTTGCCATCCTGTTGCTTTCCTCTGCTTGCTTTGGGCAATAAGGGATTTGGTGGGAGTCCAGGCCCTGAGATCACAGGGGTGGCTTTTTTGCTCTCTCTTCTGGTGCCCGGAGCTGCAGTCATGTCCAGCAGTCAAGAAAGGAATTATAGCAAGGAAAGTCCTGAGAATTCCTCAGAAGAAGTAAGCCCTAGAAGTCCCAAAATGGAGTGAGATCAAGGCAGACAGAATTTGTAGAGGTTTTTCTCCCAAAGGCTAATAAATCTTCAGTGGGATGTAATCAAAGGCTTTTCACTTTGCCAAATTTGGATGTAAAAGGCACATCCCTGGTCCCAGGGTGACACCAAATTTCCAGTCCCCTTTCCAGAAGATGGAGGCGTGAGAGCGACTCCAAAAAAATAATTGTTAGAATTTTTATATCGACTAAGCACTTTTCTCTAATCTTGTGTTGGAAAACTGCCAGGCCTCCCCCTCTCCCACCCTGCTTGTGATTTCCTAGAAAACTCTGCTGGAGGCTGACACCTGGCAAAGGAGAATTTCAGCCCCAAAAGTTTTAATGTGGTGAAACAGGGGCTCTAGGTGGCACAGGGTATCTTGACTAACACCCTTCTGCATCCCAGCGCTGTGCTGCACCACATCTCCCACCACCTCAAACTCAGGGCCTTGTGCTAGAAAATTCATTCCTTGTCACTTTGAGCAGGGTAAATGGGAGATGAAGAAGCACTTTGTAGTGTTCAGGGAGTATCAGGCATGACTGCAAATGGGAAGACCATGGCAAGTGCTCCCTGCCTGTGCTTCAAGGTAACCCCTGCCAGCGTGCGCCGCCTCCTTGCAAATGCCATACAACATTTTTCACTCTCTGCTGGAGGAAAAAGCTGCCCTAAGAAAAGCAGAATGAGGGCTGATGTTTTGAAAGGTGTCCAAGAGTAACAAAACTCAACTCTCCAGGGCTGAGTTTTGCCTCTTGTGTTTCTCAACTAGGGTGGTTGAATGTGTTACAGACCTATCAGAAATTTTGTTACAAATGCACAAATATTAATCTACAGCCATTTCCTTTGCTTTCTTAAACATGAATGAGGATTTTTGTCTCTTTCTCCCTCCATAAATTGTTCATGGTCAGAGGGGGCATGTTCCGTGTCAAAGTCTTGACCGCCAGGATCAAACAAAAAACCCTTGTGAACTCAGAAGTGGAGACAAATAAATGACTATTACTTTTTTTTCCCTTTTGCCTGGAGTTAAACCTTTTCTCTGTCAACAATATTGACTTTGTTCACTTGGAAGGAAACAGAGGGAGAGAGAGAGAGGGAGATTTCTCTAGATGCTGAACAGAAAAAAAACATTTTGGAAGGAGGAATGAAAAAAGACAGAGGTTACAGGAAATGGTAGACATTTTTTGTTGAATTAAACCATTAGGAGTGACCCAAAAACCAACGGGAAAGAAAGGAAACAACTGGATACATTTAGGTCACAAGAACCAGCCAAACGGGGAGCTGAAACCAATTATCATAAATGAATGTTTCTCTTTTATTCATGACCACCGTGTATGCTCCCATGATGCTCTTTGTCTTATTATAAAAACAGATGAAACTATTTCGTTTTGTTCTTATACTTATTAGCTAATGCAACTTTTGGGCAATTTATCAAACACTAACACATGTTGTGATTAATAAGCTCAGAGAATTAATCACAGCTAAAGCCCCTTAAAAAACAGAGGATGTCGGGTCCCTCTTAAATATATGTTTGTGCAGGATTATGTAACTTAAGCAGTGACATCGAGTTTTGATGCATATTCATGCATTTTACATGGAAAGATCCCTGAAACCATATGTTCAGGCAAGCTATAATTACAGCAACTTCCATTTCTGTGAGACTTTGCCCTGCAGCATGGGCAGAGCAAGCCCTGCTTGCCCCAGCTTGGGTGCTGGGGGCTGTGCACAGAGCCCACCCTACTTGTGCCATCAGGAGAGGGGAGCAGCATTTGGGGTTTGGACTGTCACTGCTGGGCTTCAAAGGGGAGATGTCACAGTTGCTGTGGACCACAGAAAAAAACCCCATCTGCTCCTTTTTAGGTCCTTTCCTAGAGGTCTTGCTGCCCCCTTAAATCCAGATACCATTGAGGGGGGCAGGAAAACGTCACTAGACCTGGCCATAGCAGCTCTCTGCATCTTCCTCCCTCCCACTAACCCAGTGCAGCCTCTAATGAGCCTTAACTGGCTCTTAAGTGCCCCTAACCACTTCACAGAGGTTAGAACAAATTTCTAAATGGGGAAGAGGAAAGGCAGAGGCAGCCAGCATATCCTGCAGCCTCACTGAGGTGTGGAGAAGCTGGTTTGTGATGTGAGACACAGCTCCAGGGCTGGGGGAGCATCCATGGGGGCAGTGGGACAAAGAGCTGGAGCTTTACTTGAGGGTGGTCTTCTTGATAAGGAGACAACCATCAGACATAGAGGAGACTGGGGGAATACTTGTCACTAGAGCATTCGGTGTTGTGGAAGCAGATGTTTTGGGAGTTTGGGTGTCCTTTCCTGTTGGTAGATCTGAGCATCTGCAGTGAGGAGGGATGAGGGGAATTGGCAGAAGATGAGTTGCTTATAAATATCTCCCAACAGAAGCATTGGAAAGGTTTGCTTGTGGCCTGGCAGAGGGACACTGTCGAAAGAGTGACGTGAATCTTTTGAGAATATTTGTTCTTCACTGAAGTATACACACATATACCTACTTTTTGACTTTGCACCCCAGCTCCAGGCAAGACTAAACCTTAACATCCTTGAGTATCACAATGGATGGAAAGTCTATTGTTTGGTTGCTATAAAAATGAAGAAGTGCATCCCTGTTTCCAAGCTCCAAAGTACAGTAACGCAGCTCCCTGAGCCTCCCCGTTAGCAGCCTGTTCTGCTCAGCAAGGTACTTGCTGTGTCAACATCCAGTTGACTTCAGCAGGAACAAAGTGTTTGTTTAAGTACTTTTATTGACTAGGGAGGGAACCTAAGCATGTGCTTAAACGCTTTCTAGAACTAAGGCATAAATGCTTGATTCTCATAGTCCAGCAAAATAATGGGGCTGGTCAGGCATAAATTCTACACCATGCTACAGGAGTAGCTGAGTCAAATTCTATAGTATGTGTCAGAGCAGATTTTCATAATGATCCTAAAATATCTGTATCTCTCCATCGACTGCAGTGAGATTTAGATCTCAGGCTTTAAAAAAATGGGAAAAAGGGGAAAGGAAAGTGAAGTTATCCTCTGTGGTCAAGGCATCTGAATAAACTCTTACTCATTAATGGCTGAGAAATGAAACTTACGCAAGTTTGTGCAGCTAATTTGTCAAGCATTCAACAAAATATGCAAAAAGATGCTGCCAGGCCTGCTTGTGTGGAACTACTCTGGCATTTAAGAAGAAAGAAACATCCCCAGACAACACCTGCTGGCATTTCCACAAGAAAAAGATCTTTTTCTGTGCCTCTCACATGTTAGCAAATTAAATTTTTTTCCTCCCAACTTAATCCCAGTGAAGTGTATTTATTTTTTTTTTCTAAAATAGACGCATGCCACCAAAACGTTTTTGGTGTGTGTTAACAACATGTTGGCCCTATGGGCTACATTTCTTCTGGGGAAGATAGATGACCTTCTTTTACTTTGAGTTTCCAACCGAGATCGCCAGCAAAAGAAAATTAAAAAGCAGGCTTTTCGTTTTCGTCTTTCGGCAACCCTGATGTGGTTGCCGAGGCATTGCTTAGAAACACAAACATTACAGCACATATGGAAGTCTACTGTCGAGTGGAACCGAGTCCTAAAGCAACATGTTAAGTCGGAAAAATTTATGTTCATGCTAAAGCGGCAGTGTGGTAATCGGTTTCAATGCAAGTAAAAGGAATGCATCAGGGATGAAAATGGCTCGCTCCCTTGGATGCAAGTGCAGGAATTCAGACCCATGGTATGGGATAATTGTGTGAAGAGGAAGTTGTTTTTGTTAGTCAGGGCAAATCAAGCTTGTGGCAACTGTACTTCTGTCCTTCTGTATGCATCTGTCTACATAGAAGCAGCTTTATTTTGGACAATTGTTTAGTATTAAAAGACTTTTAAGTCCATCAAGTTGCATATACCCATTTATATACACTCAAACTACTCATTTTTCCCCTTTATTTGAATGTAAATGAGGTTGTTTCATGCTTGCCGAGGGCAATGGAGGCACAAGTCCAAATTTTTGCTTTGCCAAGTCAAGCCATTCAACTCTTTCCAGGGGCCTTATCAGGGTTGCATCTTTAGGTACCTTTGTATTAGGGAAAAGGGAGATAGGAATGTCCAGGAAGGGATTTATCATGACTCGTTTAGGATGGTCTCAATAATTCCATGTTGTGCCTTCTTCAATTGATTCAAAAGAGAGCCTGGAAAACTTGCTTGGACAAGGTGTGGTACCTCTAAAGCAAATAAATCACAGTAAATGCTTCCTCTCTGGAGCCAATGGTTTGCACTCTTGTCCACGAAGAGCTCTTGGCATCTTGATTGCATGTCAGTAGCTAAATATCTTCAAAATGCCCAAATCCCCCTAGTTTCTCACATTTATGTCCCTCAGTTTTTTGTTTGTGAACTTGAATGTCCCTACCTAATGAGAATGGTGTAATGCTAAATAATGTTGGCTGCGAATTTTTCAGATATTGGAAAGAGTCGTGGTTTAAAAATATTTCAGAGACAGAGATTCTAATACTATCAGGAATAAAAAAAAAAGGAGGACAATGTTTATTGGTGCTTGAGTTGTGTACTTGTAGTCTCAGCATTTTCTAGTCAATGGGCTAAAGCATTTTTGCAGATATAATTGCCTTCAAAATTAGTGTTTGCCTTTCTCCATTCCCAGGGAGGCTGCCTGCCTAGACACTCCTGCATTTTGGAGTCAGTTTTGGTGGATCAAGCATGGTGGTGGTGGTCAAACATGGTTTTGAGGGTGAAAGGTGTTGGGAAAAGGCACCTGCCTTGCTCTTCACCTGGTCCCATCCCTGAAGTGCCATCATCACCAGTGCAGTACCACAGGCTGGATAAAGTGCTGAGCTGCAGCTGCTTCTTTTCCCCATGGATATCATACCCCTGGTTTAGCAGAGCTAAAAACTTATGCTTGCTGGGTTAGCCATGCAGGTAGCCCAGGGCTGGGCTAAACCAAGCTCAGAGGAGCTGCTGGGGCAAAGGCACCAAGTATCTCGAGGGAGAGAAGGAGAGTTTGAGGACCTAGCATACAAATCCTTCTATCCCAGTTTTATCATCTTGCCTGCTGATGGAATAGCTTGCTTTTTAAGTTGCTTATTGTTTCAGGCCTACAGCTAATCCTCTAAGAAAGCAATTTCTGTTGCTCATGGCTAATACCCTATCCTGCATTGAGAGTTACATCAGAGCAGAATTGCTGCTTAGTCACTGACTGCTTTTCAGCCAAAGAAAAATCATGGGTTTTGGATTATTGTGATTTTAAAACCTTTTTCTTTTTCTCTTTTCTTTTTTTTTTTTTTTTTTTTTAAATCCAGATGGATATTTAGATGTCATTTTCAATGTTCAATTCCTTGATTTTGCCGGGTTGAAAAAGCCACCTATTTATTTGAAAAATATTTCTGGAAGCCTGAAGATAACCACTTTGCTCCCATGGTTAAAATATTTTATATAAAACTTGTTATTACCATAGATCAATGGGATATGTACAGAATATGTTACAATGGGGCCTGTGTTAAGGATTTGTCAAGATTTCCATTATAAACCACTATTTTCGAGGGTTTATAACTCAGTCATAAAAATTCATTCCAACCTAAAACTTGGCAAACAAAATGTCAACCCAGGAGAGATTTTCTTTTACCAGATTTACTTTAATGCTTTAAACTGATTTGTCTATTTTAAAATTATACGAGTGCCCTGTTTTATAGACTTTCTGCGTATACAGGGTGCGTGTGTGCTAATAGAACACACATACCAAGGAAAAAACAACGTTAAAAGCACATTAGCACAGCAAATCAGAGCTCCAAAAACCCACAAGGTTAAAAATGAGGTTGGATTTGCAGTTTGTGGAATCTTAAGTATTAAGATGCCAACTTTGAGCTAGATCTCCAACTGGCGCATTCAGCTGGTTGGGGCTGATTTACACCAGCTGAGCTGCTGTCCTGTCATGATGCCACCCAACGTGTGACATCTCCAGGCATCTGAAAAAGCTGCTGTTGAAAATAGGTGGAAATAATGACACTAAGGTGAGGGGTGGTTAGAGAGGATTGAGGACCTTCTCAGGGCAGCTGGTGTGACAGGGAGCAGATGTTCAGCTGATCTCCCATCCAGTGATTCTGGGTCCTGGCTGCTCTTGATGGTCACAGGCAAGAGGTGAATGTGACAAT
This sequence comes from Rhabdornis inornatus, assembly GCA_013397075.1. NCBI lineage: Eukaryota > Metazoa > Chordata > Aves > Passeriformes > Rhabdornithidae > Rhabdornis > Rhabdornis inornatus. The sequence continues at coordinate 1,423,253 of VWZS01008023.1, read as the reverse complement.
GAGGTGCAAAAATCAGAGGATTAAAGCACAGCTCTCTCTCTCTTCCCTGTGGGTAAGGAGCCAGAATCTGGCATCACCATGTAGTAGGTGGCCTGAGCTGTTCATCACAATGAAACACAAATGTCATTCTCAGCACCTACATTTGTCCTAGGTGCTGCAGTGCTGGTCCAAGTATTCCTTTCCCATTACTCTACCTTTGGCTATGACAGATGAAGTGTGGCTCATCCTGCTCACAGCCCAAAGCCCTGCCTTGCAGCAGGGTCTGGTGCAGAGGAGGACATGAGCTGGGCTTGCAAAAACCCAGCCTGAGCCCCTGAGGCTGGACAGGCAGCAGAGAAGCACAAAAGCCTCCAACAGATGTTGAGGTGCTGGAGAGGAGTTCTAAGGCCCGAGGGAGCTGATTTCTGTCCTTAGACCACAGCAGGGGTCTCAGGTAACCCTGCTTCCAGCTTGTGGGCTTCAGCTGCCTGCCCAAAACCTCGAGGTGAATTCAAGCCTCGTTTCTTTGCAGGACTGAGCTTTAGACAGCGGGTCAGATCAGCTATTCCCTTTCTGGGAGGAGATGTACAAGACTTCAGTTTGGCATCCTTCCCTGGCACACTGACTCCTTTTCTCCTGAAATCTTGGGCTGTGAACTCTTTTTTGCTGATAAGACCGGGGTGTTTGTCATCTCCAAGCATCACTAGGCTGTGTCACACTCTGCTCCAGCAACCCCCTCCTGGGATCTTTTGTGGAGCTTGGTGTTGAGTCCCTCTTGCTCATGGGTTTTGTTAATTGAGGGCAGAAGTGGGTTCCCCTCTCTGCCATAAATCCAGCGTGCACACATACACACACTTGTAAGATATTTAGAAAAGCTCTACTCTGAGTATCTTAAATGTGTGTGGGGGGGTGGGGAGTAAAGAAAAGCAATAAAGAGCCTACATTATACCACATGTGCAAGCAAAGGGCTGTGGTTAACTCCCTTCAGATAGGTTTAGACCAGGGCCCCTTTGTTACAGCCCCCAGAAGACTACTGAAAAGTCGGCATCCATAGTTTTAAATAGGTTAATTTAAAAAATAAATTGTATCAGACACTTTTCCTCCCCCATCTCTGCAGACCAAATACACAAGTGACACAAATAGGGAAAAATGCAGCTGGTTGTGGCTCTCATGGGGTAGGCAGCTTCTCCTGGCATGCCGGGGACATTGGCTGTGGACAGGAGAGAAGAGCATCATGAGTGCCTCTACCTGGCATTCTTTCTGTGTTGGGAGAAATGGATGGTAATTTTGTGGTCAGTGCTCTGGAGAGGGGTGATTTTGAATAGGTGAGCATTTCTTGATGCGTATGGCCCAAAGAAAGACCTTGACCTAAACCTAAATAAAGGAGGGGGAGTACTACAACCCCTGTATCCTTTTTCCTGCCTGCCCTGCCTCACCTTCCCTTCACTTAGGAGTGGTGACAAGCTATTACTTTTTCTACTGCTTTAAGTGCTGCTGATTATGGGGTCCTCTGCCTGTCCTGATGTGCTTGTGCTGCCCCCAGCCCCACTTATCCCCACGGTGTGCCCACAGCCAGCTGTGACACACAGTGCCATGATGGCTGAGCACACAGGAGATTAGGGGACATTAATAAGAATCAGGTTGAGAATAAAGTGAGTTGACAACAGAGCTTTGATTTTCCAAAGTGCTCTTTGGATGAAAAATGCGCCCTTTTTTTTTTTTTCTGGATGTTGTTTGGCACAAAGGGTGACCTTATTTGCATTGGCACCTTTTCCAGATCAGCTCCCAAAACGCTTCCAATCTAGGATTGCTGATTTTTCACTTGTCAAGAAAACAAAACAAACCAGAGTAGAAATGATGGGTTTGGCTTTTGCTTTGTGCGTTGTGAAAAACAAATAAGCAAAACAAATATTTTTCCAAGTTTTTAATGGAAAATCAAATTCCCATGCTTACCAGAGTTGCTAATTAAGTGAGCCAGAAGGAGGACACTACACCCAGAGACATGCAGCATGTCCTCATAGCTGCTCAAACTGCTTATGAGCATAAGAAACGTACCTCAAACATGTCTCTGCATCATTTTATTTATCATTGATGCTAAAAATTAAACTATTGGATCAGTGGAAGTGAGATCTCACTTTTCAACTGAACTCTAAGTCAGAAATAAAACAGCTTCTCAGAGAACAATATAGCCACAGTGGAGGGAGCCGGGTCACCTTGTGGTGAATTTAAATGAGTTCTTAATGAAAAGGCGAATAAATTTTTCACACATTCCTCTGCATTAAAGAGGGGTCAGAGTCTAGCATCAAGGTGAGCCTAAACTCAGGAAAGACACAAAGGGAATTCCTGAGCTGCCGGCAGAAATGTCTCTCCAGTCTGCCAGGAGCCAAAATGCTACTGCTGGAAAAACAGCAGGCAGGGTGGAAATCTGGGTCCAATGAAGGAGCAGCCAGGGAAGCTGTGGAGTGGGGTCGCAGAGCGGGAAAGATAAACAGCATCCCCCCACCACAGAGGTCAAGCTTATTACAGAGATGAGGCTGGTGGTGGGTGTGAATAGGTTCAGCCAGATGGCAAGGACCAGCAATTCTGTCTCCCATTAATGAAACTTTGCAGCATCCAGTCCTTATTGTAAAGATGTGATGCATTTGAACACTGGCTGTAAGGATTTATTAAAAATGCATAACCTCAGGCAAATTATCAAGTTCTGCACGTCTCAGTTTTGCTCTCTGTAAAGTGGGCTGTTACTCCAAGGGAATTACTGTAAGGATTAGCAATGGAAGTGGACAGGGCAACTTTTTTTTCCTGAGAGTTAATTTATATTTATCTACCCGATGAAAACCTTATATGCCAATGTAATTGATTATTTTTTAATATATGGGTCATCTCAAAAGCAGTAATCCTGAGCTGTTGTTTGTATAATGTTTTCCTGCTCTTTGGTGTTCCTCAAAGATGCTGCCAGTCAGATTTGAGAATGATCTTGCAAGAATGGATTTCACTCATGTGACTGCCACTTTACCCAGGTGGGAAGGCCGTGGGAGGACCACAGCCTCTTCCCAGGGCACATATACAAGGTCTGTTCTGGGATTTCTGACAGCACTGCAGTCACACCTGCAGTGCCCAGATTCTCTGCTGTGGGAGTGGTGACTTTGCTGGATGTTCCTGGTGTCTCTCTGCTCCTCTCCAGGAGTGAAGGAGTGAATTGCAGTTCCAGGAGCTGAAGCACTGCTGTCAGGAGCCCTATGCAGACCTGGGCTGGATAGTGATGATGATGTCCCTTCTCAGCTGGACCTGTGGCAGCTCAGCCCCGCTGCCTGGGGACAGGGGGTGGCGGAGCTGTGGGCACAGTGGGATGGACAGCCAGCCCTCATGGGCCTCCAGCAGGGAGTGGTGGTGGGTACAGAGTAAGGAGACATCTCCAGGAATAGGGTCTGGCTTTGCTTTGCATCTTGTTCCTAAATTAGACATGTAATTACTCTTGTCTTTCCAGCATTAATAAGGGACAGGCATCTCCAGAGGGAAATTCAGACCTGAGTTGTGGGAAGCCCTCCTCGGCTGGGGTAGGGGCCCAGTTAGGTTCCTAATTTCAGCTGCTTGGTTGAGAACTTCACATTTGGTGCAAAGACTCTCAGTCTTTGGGGATAAGTCTTTGGGATAAGCATAACAAAACATGTTAAATCCTTCAAATATCCCCTATTGCTGATAGTACCCAGGAGAGTTATCTCCTCTGGGAATGACAACCATCCTCCTTCCCTGCATCTTCTGGGGGAAATCAGGGGTCTGTTGGAGGTGGACAGTGCTGAGATACCTTCCCTGTCTGAGTACCTGGTTCTTTTTCTCTTATAACTTTATTTAAAAGGAGGGGCAGGGAGCAGTGGGGAGACAAGGAAAATATTTGTGTAAGAAAACTCCACTTTAAAAGACAGCTTAAAACTGGGATTAATAAGTCTGCTTTTATGGAAGCATTTCTACATGTTGTAAAACATTTTTAAAAACATTGTAAAAACTACAGAGTTTCACATTAAATATGGCTGATTTTCTTTATAGAGGTGACCTGCTTCCCAGAGGTGATGTATACACACCATATGACACAGGGGTTGCTAGGGTAGGTAGTGTTTTTACATTGATTATTGTAGTAAATAATAATGTAAAACTGTGTATAAATAGGGAGTTCAATCCAGAGCTACCCCTGGGGTCTGCAGTTCTTTACACATGGCCCATTTTTCATCACTTCTGTGATTATTTTATTTTATTTTTCTGGAGGAAGAAGGAAAAGGGGGAGGGAGTGTGCTGGTTTATTTTTTTCCTTACTTTTTTATTTTTTTCTCAGAAGAATATCTCCTCTTGGGTCAGCTGTTGAGCAGATGCCAAAAATACTGGTCAACACTATGGGGAATTTGTTCCCTCAGCAATTCAGGAGTTCCAAAGGAAAACAATAAGGAGCTGAGGTGGCTGAAGAGGAATGGGCAGATGAAGTGCATGCTGTAGTTTAGAGACTGGGGAAGACATGAGAATATTATCCAGATATCCCACAGGAGCAGCAGCCAAGTGAATAGCCTCTGCTCCCTGCCTGGGTAAAATATGGAGTGGTGGGTTTAGACTGCAAAAAGGTGGCTTTATATCCCTTGGAAAAACTGCATGGATGGAGAAGTGTTGGGAGCAGATCTCTGCGTGCCTGTCTGGCTGCTCAGGGATGACCCCCACTGCTGGGATATACCCATTGCCACGAGCAGCTCTAGGCAGACAGATTTCAGCTCCCCTTTGATGGAGACACAATTAATCACCCCTTAAACACATGCTTTGATGACATTGCCCCTTAGACAGGGCTTGTCCCAGCTGGAGGAGAGTGGAAGGGAAACAAGGACCTTCCTGGCTGGTCTAATAGCCGTGGTGTCCCTGGTGAAATTATTGGCGGCCACTTAACGCAATTTGTTTCATTTTGCAATTATTCTTCAGGGGGATTTTATAAGCTCCTGTAATAAGTCACTTCTGCTGGGATCCGGAGAGGAAGTGACCTGCATTAGAGGCAGAGGCATTAGCCCAGCCTCCCTTCCACCCTGCCATGGGATCCCAGCACAGTGCTTTCCATAATCCCGTGTGCAGGAAGCCTGTGTAGGTGTGCCTATGTGTGGATACATGTACAGTTTTATATATGACTTTTTATAGGGAGAAATGTGCGTGTGCTACATATGGAAGTAGGATCCTCAGGTTTTAGGGCCTGAGAAGCACAAAAACCAGCTGAGCTCTCTGATGTTTCTGCTACAGAGAGACGTGCCAGTAGAAAACACTTGCCTGCTGGTTTTCCTTGGCCAGGATTGGAGGTGCTTGAGCACAGGTGCTCATGGTCAGGGCTGAGGTCCTGCTCTCCAGTCTATGTTTCCCCTTCAAGGTGTGCTGTGAGCTGCCTTTCCCAGAGGAGGCTTTCAGATTATGGTGGTGGAGCTGGGCCATACTTCAGTCAGCTGCTCTCCTGGGCTTTCCCGTGTGGACAGAAACGTCAGGCTTGGGCAGCTTCCCACGGATGTAAGGCAGGCACAGGCCACAAACAGTGCACCATTTCCACATGAGCAAAAGCCCCACGTGTGCACATTCACCATAAACATGTCACCCTGTCCCATCCACACACAATGAGCTCCCCTATAACACACACACAGAGACACACACACACTCCTCTTCCAGATTCCAGAGGGGCTGCGAGTTTTAACTACCTAAATTAAAAACAGATTCTATCCTTCAGTGGGGAGCTGCCAGGAACTCGTCTTTTCCCCCTCCCTGACTTTTCTCTCCCAAATGCATTGGGGACAAAATACATGCAGTTCTCCAAAGGGGCAAATGGTTTCTCAGCATGCAGAGAGGTTGAGGGTGGGGGCAGAGGGAAGCACGGAGGAGGAAAAGGGAATGCACAGAATTACTTTCTAGTGGCAGAAGAATAAACAGCTTAAGTTAATAAAGTTGAGGCCGAGGAGAACTATTTGGAGAGTGTGGAGGAAGTCAGGGATTAGTGAGAAAATAGGAGCACAACAGCAGGAAACAGTGTGGCAGTACAGTGGATGGAGGGATGGAGAGACTTGAACAGCACGGTGGGGATGAGAGTGGGAAACTAATGGGCTGGCAGCTCTAAGTCTGAAGACACATCTAAGTCTGAAGCACACCTTGTGCTCATCAAAATCTGCCTTGGGAGCCAAAACCTCTACCAAAAAATGATGCAACCTATTTTTAGGAGTGGGTTTACTGATGGAGATGCCTTCTTTGTTGTGAGGAACGTGTAGCAGAAATTAAAAGGAAAAAAAACTAAGAGGAGAAAGAGGAACTCTGGGGCGAGAGGACAACGCCAGCCCTATGGGGGGACAGCAAGGCTCCCAGCCCTGCAGTCCCTGCAGGGAGAAGCCCCCTCCAACAGTGCTGCTGTCCCAGCACAGGCAGCCCCTGTGAGTGACAGCCCCGGGCTCCAGGCACGTTGCTGACTCGATGACTTTTTGCAACTGTCGGAGAAGCTTAGCAGATAAGCACACAACAGTTTTTATTATTCCAAGAGGCCGAAGACTTGCCTTAGTGAGCGGTAACAAATACGGACATTCACGACCAGGATTAGAACAAACTGCACTGGTGGGCAAGGGCCAAAGGCAGCACGGAGCTGCAGTGTAACCCAAAACCTCCACAGCTGTTTTCATTTTCCTCCCTTCAACACAGTCCCTGTGTGGTACTTCAGGGAGAATTATGAAAGTGGCGTGTAATTCAGAGAAGTAATGTCTTTCTTTTTTTTTTCCCCTCCCTTCTCTCTTGCTCTCTTTTTCTTGGAGTAGTGAAAATTGCTGTGATAGATAGTTTTGGATTCAAGGGAAATATCAGACTCTGTTTTCTGCAGCATCTCACTCATCCCTCAGCAGTGAAAACTATAAATTTGACGAAAAAAATAATTAAAGATAAAGAGGTGAACAGCTTAGAAGTGCTGGACATTGTGCAAATGAATGCAGTGACTTCAGGGACCTTGGTGGCCTGAGAGAGTCTTGCTGCTTTCATTGCAGTACAAAGCCTGATCTGTACAAATCCCCACTCCGGAGAAGGGGATTCTTACTGCCGTGAAGCCCCACTGGCTCCCGCCGGCATTTTGATGGGAATTGTTTAAAAAGCATGAGGCCACATCCTCTGCTGTATCCTGGTGATTCACACCAGCCTGGAGGATGCTCTGCCTCTAAGAAAAAATGGCGATTTTCTTTCTGGAGGACAAGTCCTCACCTGATGTAATGCTCTTTGCTCTGCTGAGCTCAGGCCAGCAGAGAATTTAGCATTCTTATTTTCAAACAGAAATGACCACATTGTGGTTCCTCTGTTCTGTTGCTGGCACAGTTTTCCAAGAGGTTCTGCATTTTCTCATTAAAATCTCTAATTCTCGCGTGTACAAAAAATGTGAAAAAATTTCCTCCTTTTAGGTCAACTAAAATATTTTGTTTAAAGAATTTTGAGGCCTTTCCTTTCAATTTTGCAACTTAAAAAAAAGAGAGAAAATTTAAACATATTTGTCAGAAAATATACATCTATTAATTGTCTAAATATTTCAATCCAGCTTTATCAAATACTTTACATTAAAAAAAATAAATTGTTTCATCTTCCCTTGATGTTATTCTTTAAAAAAAAACCCAACAAACCAAGCTAATATAGTAGCATTTAAAAAACCCCAACAAAACAAACCAACAAAACAACCTCCTCAAAGCCCTCAGCTGCACCCCAGGAAATACTTCACCTCTAGTGAATATTAGGAAGAAGTGCTGAAAAGTTATGTTTCTCGCCTGAAATTGTTGGGATTGTTCAAAAACCTTAGATAGCTGTTGCATCTTGTTATCAAATTCTGTTGGTCTTTATTTTAATGGGTTTCACATGATTTTTATTCAACAAGAAAATAACTCAGAGAGCGACTGGAAACACTTAACGTGTGTACCCTGACACATCTGCACATACCATAATAGACACATGAATTTAATGCTCAGTTGATTCAACGCAGGGAGTGGAATTTAGTGTCAAGTCAATTAAAATATCCTGTTCCCACCCCCCAACCCCTTCCCTTTATTTTTTTTTTTTCTTTCCCCCTCTGAAGTATTTATCAGGGTTGCTGCATGGGAGGTATGTGGTGTGGAAGTTGTGGGAAATTGTGACGTGGTGTTGGTGCAGCACAGCCGTGAACGTCCTCGCTCTGCTGCGGTAACCCGTGCTGAAGTCACCACAACCACGCCAGTGCAGAGCTCTGCTGAGCCACACAGGAGAGGAGCAGGGATGGCAGAAGGTTTCCCACATGCAATGGTGCCCACACTGCCCTGGCTGGGCAGCAAAGCAGCGAATTTGTTTGCGTGAGCGTGGCAGACACAAACCCTGTTCTCGCTGCCCTGCGCGAGTCTGGAAGGCTACTGGAGCTAAACAAGCGTTGTAAAACAAACTGTTATGAGCAGCAGATAAATGCAGCGTGAAAAAGATTAATGGTTAGGCAGCTGGGGTGTAGAAATATACTGCTTTCCGTCTTGACATGAGTTGTTTTGGTTTTCCTAGAAGCTTATCTATTGGTCTGCCATGTCCTGTAATCCAAAGACAATCCAAAGACTTCAGGATGAGTGAGGGCTGTGTGTACCATGCTGTCAATGGAGTGTATGGCACTGCCATGGCACTGGGAGGCACTGAGCAGTGTGGGCAATATGCAGAATACACAAATCCTTTATTTGCCAGTGATAATGCCAGGGATGCTGCAAAAGCAACATCATCTCTGCAGTGATTTTAGAATCAGTTTTGGTTTCAGTTTGGAAGATCGGCAGAGCTGGATTCCTGAGCTGCTACAACGTCCCCTTTTAGGCAATGGGTTTTCCTCCAGTCATATGCGTGAATTTTGGGTACAGAAATTTATTATTAACACCGGCAAAGCCTAAGTATATCTAGAGATGGATGTATTTGGATGCACACATAATTTTTTTAATCAAGAGGATAAACAATTGTCCTGTTTTCTATTGTTTTAGTATTTCTTCCGGTATAGACAACCTTTGCAGAACAAAGCTGTCTTTGTAAAACTAAGTCCTTCAGCATGTGAATACTTACACATGTCCTTCACTGTTTAACTGGAGGCAGAAGGAGCTTAAACCTTGGAGATAAAGCTTGTATGTGAGTCTTTATAGAAGTGGAAGTGATTCTGCACTGTGCCAGTGCAGTGATCCCAGCACACTGTACCGTGTCTGGTTCACGTTTGGGGCCAGTCCTGATGTATATTTCATACACAACATTTTATTAACTGGCAAATTTCCCCCTGAACTCGCCCCCGCAAATTCTCCAGACTGTAAGGAAGGAATTTGTTGTGCGGTGGCCTCTTCCCCCTCTCCTTGCCCATTTTTTTATGACTGAGGAAACCCTTTTATTGTATGCGAAATAAAAGCTTGATGTGGTCTGCCATTTTTTAATTTACTGTGGTATTAAATACAAAATGTATCCGCTTACAGAAGGTGGCTCATGGCTTGTGGTCTGGGGTTGATCCAGTGCTTGTTGTGACTGGTTGTGGGGGGACAGGGAGAAGGTAAAATCTTCACCAAGGTCTGAGCAGAGATCAGTGGGGTGAAGACGTGAGAGCCTCATCCCGTTTTTGCAGACTTTATCACCCCTATAATTTTTCTTGTGTTGTGCAATGGCTGCCTCACAGTGCTGCAGGATTAATGTCACTCCCCTGGGCTGAGGGTGACAAAGTGACCCTCAGTACCAGCATAATGAAACCAGCAGGTCAAATTCTGCTTTTCCAGTGGAGTAAAGCGCAAAAACCCAGATCAGCTGCAGCGGTGAGTGGTAAGAAGATGCTGTGGGTGACTGCACAGAGATAGCAGAACCTGGTAAATAATGAATATGAGATAACTCTGGGGAATAATGAATCCGTGGTTCCTCAGAGGGAGGAAGGCTACGGGGTGCTCATGTGGGGGCTGGGGAGGCACAGGCTCATTTTGAGGCAGTTCTGTTGTGCTTCCTTGTCTTGGTTTTGCATTTGCTAAATGTTATGGGCTTGTGGTACAGTACTAACAAAAATCGGATGAAGAGGTCTGGACAGCCTGGGTGCTGATGGCTCTGTCTCCATAAAGTGCTATAAATAATATTTGGGGCTTTGAATACAAAGATCTCTGACTCCAGAAGGCAGAATAAAAGACATAAAAGCATCTGAAATACAAAATATTAGGGCTTTTGCTTTTGAACAATCTTCCTTTATACTGCTCTATTGTCATGAAACCCCTTTCTAACCATGGTTAGACAATGTTAGAGATGGCAAAACTGCCTTTTCTGGGAAAGGGAAGTTTTAATGAAGACAGATTGGGGCTCTTTTCTGCTACTGTTATTGCTGGATTCCAATTTTCTTTCTGGAAGGAGAAGGCAAAACCTAGTCCCAAAGAAAAGCACATATGAAAAGGAAAGAGAAAAGAAGAGCAATGCCAGAAAACAGCTTCTGAAGCTGAGTCATGGCAAGATCTCCATGCGGGAGAGGGGGCAGCTCCCTGCCTTGGCAGTGCCAGGCAAGCTCACCATGGACAAGCTACTCAAGGCATTGCTTTTTGTTGCCTTTTGGTTTCAGGCTCACAGAAACACAATTACATAAATAAATTGAAATAGTAATGTAACTTTGGCTGACTGGATCAGATATATATATATATATATTTTAATATGTAGCAGGCTAGAGAGAGAAGGATTAATTATAGAAGGAACAGAAGACATGGGAGAGAAAAGAAGATCAGGAATGAGAATCAGGCAGCACATGGCATGTGCCCAGAGCTGATGGAGAAGGAAATATCATCTGATCCTTTCCAGTGTGGGTCTGGTCAGCTCTCAGGATGCTGGTGCTGCAGCAGTGGGATCTCAGGAGAAGATTTCAGGGAGCTGTAGCACTTACTCAGGACAGACTGCAGGGTTGTCTTCAAATAACTTGGAGGGGTGGGTTTTGCAAGGGGAAGAATGACCAAATCAGATTCTTTGCATTTTTCATCATATAATCCTGGTTACATTTATTTTTATCCAGCTCTGAAAATGGCTGTTTATTACAGGATCAGAGACTCAGACTCCGAAGCTTACATTGACATAATTACTCTGTGTTACTAGTGCACAGCCATGATTTTCATTAAATTCTTATGTATGGACAATCTTCAAAATAGATATTCAGGCAAGGCTATTAATAATTAAGTATCAAAAGAAAGAAAAGTGTCTTGTCTTGTTAATATAATATGTTTAGCACTAAACCACTGCTTTGTTAGTTAAAAATGTGTTTCAGACAGCACAGCCAGTCTCTACTCTCTGCTCATTGAAAGTGCTCCAAAACTTTCACCAAGACATTGAGATAAATAGTGAGTGCTGAGACCATCTTCTCTTTGCTGAAACTCTTTGAAGCAACAATCAGGTAAAGGAGATCAAGAGGTGATGGGAAATAATTAGAAGCTGTTACCTTGGCCCATGGATGCTCAGCTGTTCATGTCATTTCACTTTGGAAGGTTAGACTCACCAAAATAATTGCAAGCCAATCTCAGGGGCAATTATTGCAACAAAGATTCAGGCCTGTAATTTTCTTCATGAAGGGAAAGCTAAAAACACCATTTTGATTTTTGCTGGTAACAGCATTTAATGGCACACAGGCAGTTTTTGAGGCAGTTTCTCCCTCCCTCTCCAGTCTTTCCCCACTTGCTTTCACAGAACATGAGGTCTCCTGGACTTATCTTCAGTTGGTTTACATCCATGGCAGCAGCCAGCCCAAACCCATAATTTTTCTGGTCATGGGCATAATTGTGGCCCTTGCTCACCTAGGGTGAGATGGTCCAAATGCTCACCTAAATGAAGGTTTAAATGTCTATCATCCATGTTCTCTGTAAACTCGGCTGGAGTTTAGCCCGCCCATGGCTTGGGCTTCCTCATGTGGGAGGAGAGTTGGTGCTGTCAGTGCCCACCAGCTCATGGACCAGCCCATCCCAGGCTGTGGAATGGGATCACAGGTCCCTCTGTTCAGCAGTGGCTGCTGAAGCCTGGGCTGAGACAGAGGATTTGGGGTGCCCTTGTGCCCTCTCCTTGAGCCCCATCCTGAGTGGCTTCCTTGGGGACAGCCCTTGTTTGGGGATGGCTTGTCCCCTGGAGGTGATGTGGGTGAGCTCAGGTCATAGAAACAACTGCTCCATCCATGTAACTATTGTTGTATCCCGTTACCCACGTCACAGGGAAAGTTTTCAAAGCTGAGCATACCCAGTGCATGTGCAGGAGCTGTTTCTAAAACATAAATAGTGTGGCCATTAACTGAGGCTTTTCCCTTTTTTTTGTGTTGTTGTTGCTTAAAGACAGTTCATATTATGTACTCAATGTTTTTCAAATTAAACTTTTATTTATCCAGAGGTAGCCAAAAATGTAGCTGAAAAACCATCTCTGATTATTTTTGACCTCTCTAAGGCTAATAATCTGCTAAAACGTCTTTAAACTATCTTAAAGAAAACAGAAACACCACTGCTGACAACTCACATACCTACTTTTTAATGCAGTGTTATTTTAAATGGCTGCGTTTATAAACCTCTAAAGGCTGAGGTTTGTAATAGAAATGCTGACAGATCCTTAACACTCCATCCCATAATAACAAAGTTTTGAGAAAGAATGGGAATGTGGACACCACTGTCCCTGTTATAGAGCTGGGAATTTATTCCCCTTTTATTGATTTAACTCATGTAGCCAGAAAACTGTTTTTCCTGTGGATTTGGGGTGAGGATGGAATCGAGATGGCAGCACCAGATGTTGTAATGGGGTGGCTGAGAAGTTCAGCTCTGCCTCCACCATGGACTGGGCCCACCAGAATTTTTCCTTCTACATTCTTATTGCAAAAAACCTCACAGAAATGTCTCAGTGACAGGGGGGTGGTTCGAGGGGCTCTGCACAAAAGGAACCACATTCCCAGGTGGTGCACATCAGCGTCCCCAGTCCTGTGCCTGTAGTCTGGCACAGGGAGTTTAGGAAAAGGTATTAATTACAGAAGACTGCAGCATTTCTTGGGAATGGGTGCTTTTCAGAGTCACTGCCTGCATAAGAAGCTCCTTACGTGCATCCAGGTGGATATCTTTATCCTTCTCTTGCCTGTAAAACTCCCTGAAGAGGAAGAAAACTAAATGAGATTTATGTCCTCAGAAAGCAATGTGGTAATTTGTGCTGTGCAGTGGAGAGGGGATGCTACCATATCATCATTAAATTAAGATGAGCAGACCAGATGTGAAATCCTGATAAGGAGCTTTATAGGGCAGTGTGGCTCAGCTTGTGGTTGGCTTTACTGCAGCACAAAATGCCCCCATGTCCTCAAGTCATTATCTGGCTCTGATTGTGGGCTTGTTTGATCTCTGCACCCTGTGATCTCACCCTTGCTCACCCAGGTCTCCCATAAAGAGCACCCATGTACTGTGGGAAGTCCAGGCTGCTTAGGAGCACAGATGGTGTGGTTTTATCCATCCCACCACTGTCAGGCTGTTTCTGAGGAAAAGAGGGCTTTTTGAATATTATTTTTCTTTTATTTTATTTTTAAATCTGGCCATCTGGTTCTGTCTCTTTCCTCTGCTGAACTGATGGATGTACACTGAATTTTTGTTGGCTTTATTGTTGGACTTTTAGTGTCATAAAAAATAAAGGCAGTGGCTCAGGGAATGCAGGCAGGTATCTACACCTTGTCCAGGCTCCCTGGATATTTCCGTTGAGGTCTGAGCTTTGATGAACAATGGGTGGCACAAATCAGGACAGACCAAGTGAAACTGGGGATTTTTATGCCTTTGAAGATCACAGCCTCAGCTTTTTCCCTGTGTTTTCCCATGGAAAGTGAAGCAGCCCTGAAAGCTGCAAACTAGCCCTTGGGTTTGTTTGTTTCAGGCTTTACAATGAAGGGAGTGGCAAAACATAATGAATTAATTGCCCCCCCAAAAAATGAGGGAAAAAAGAAACACAAGAAGACTTCATTCAATATTAACTTTAGTCATTCTCCTACCTGCCAGGAAAGCACAGCCCCCTCAGACCTTCTTATGGAAACCACAAGGTTAGGGCAAACCAGGAGCACATCTATACATCACCAGTGCTTAAATGCAAGTTTTCCCTTTACCATAAGCCTTTAAGCACCAAAGAGCAAGGGGCTGCTTTTAGCTTGTTTTCCTGTAAACAGTGTTAGCCTCTCTGTTGCTGGTGTGGGATGCCAAGCTACAATATTAAGGGTCTTGTTTATAATTTTGCAAAGATTTCAGCAGCAGGGTTGTATTTTTGCCTATGTCTTTGGCTTGGCTTGCCACAGTCAAACAGCTGGGATCACTGTATGTGTGTGTGGTCAAATTTACTGTGAACCGATTAGGATATTAAACAAAATGAAATAAACATGTAAATCTCAAAAACCATCTTGGAGTTGAGGTTTACTTCTATGGAAAGAATACAGATGGAAAAAGTAACATAAAATTAAAGACATTCCTAATGGCAGGCTTTTTTTTTTCCCCCCTGTTTCCACTATTTTATTTTCAATGAAAATAAATAGAAGGAAAATAATTTCAAGGAAAATAAATAGAAATTACACTTTTTATAGAAAAGATCTTGTGTCTCCAAGGAAAATGTTGCGGAGTAGAAAAGCTTGTTTTAAATAATTATAATGCTGTATGTATTTGTGTACTCTTCCATGTGACTGAATATATTTAGGCAGGAAAAGAAAAGAGAAGGAAGCTTTTATTGATTTGGTTTTCTCATCTTTTTGTTACCAAAAGTCATCAGCTACAGTCTTGGCTGGCCAAAAGTGATTTCAGCAGACTAACGGGGATCTGATATGATCTAATCTAATTGATCTATGGATGAGAAAAGCTTTTCTTTTCATGCCAGTTTGTTTGCTTAGCAAAAATGTGGCTCCAAGAATGGCAGGGATCACCAGGAATAAAGGAAATATCCTTGAAAAGTCAAATCCATAGTTTTTAAAATCTTTTTTGGGTGGCCTGTTAATGATTCAGGTTTAACGAAGGGGTTGGATTCTTTAGTAGGACAGCTTAATCAGAATATTAATTATTTGTGACTCTTGCTGTTCGATAGAGGAGAGATCTTTTGCCTGGCAAAAATTTCAAACTCAGTGTCTGGCTTTATTCTGTTTCTGAAAAAGAAGTTCTCAACTTTCAAATTTACCACAAAATGAGGTTTCTAAATCCCTTTTGATCTTAGTTGTCATTTTTTAGCTCAAGCTTCTTTTTAAAAATCTAAATTAAAATGTGGGGGGTTTAAATGTTTGTTTTTAGTGTATTTGGTGTTGGACATGTAATCTAATGAGTAAATATATTTTAAAAGGACAAATAGAGTTTCTCCCAAAAGAAAAATCAAAGCATTTTATTAAAAATTACTGACATTAAGTTTTTTAATTTTCTCACAACTTTTCTTGTTTTGGTTTCTCCAAAACAAAATTCCAGCTAGTTTGGAAGCAGGCAGGTACTCTCCTCCTTTCATATATCCATGGATTAAAATTTCTGGAAATTGATAAAGATTGAAACTTTTTCCTTTGGTAATATCATTTTCTCTGATATGAACCTCAGGGATCTCAAAATTCTTCCAAGAATTTTCAAAGCAAACCAGTCCTTTCTCTTCTGCCTTGACAGTTTTCTGGGGTGTTGATTTTCCCAGATTTTTTTTTTTTTTGACAAATTTCTGCCTCAACACTTCTCCCTACTTTTTCTGCCAGATCTTGTACTTGCATCAGTGTTGTGTGATCTAGTCTACTGCCTTTTACTTTTCATCTTCATGGATAGCCCTCCTTTACATGTTGTCCCAAAAGAAGGGACATCTTTAGTAATATGAAGGAATGATGGAATTAAAAAAAGACTAAACTGTTTTTCCCGTATATGGAATAACACATTAGAACTTCCTAGAGTATTTTCTTTTATGAAAAAAAAGAAGATTAAATTTCTTCATTTTGAACCCATTGTTAATGTTGGATCATAACATGCCTCTAAGAGAAGTGCAGAAAATAGATATTAAATTTCATCTTACTGGATATGATCTTGTTTATATGAGTTACTTTCCACAGATCGTTTGAAGAGGAATCTACAAAACTACAGCTTCTACTCTGCCTCCTTTATGTTCTTGCTGTGTACTATCTTACATATATGGGTTTGGTCAAAAGGTCAGCAATCTGGCAAATATGTGCTACTAAACAAGTTGCCCTGGATTTTCTGAGGCATGAAAATATGCAGCCTAAACTTTTATCACAATTTTGATATTTTGAGATTGAGATTTTAAAGACGAGCAGTCAAAAAAAAGGCAGAAGATAAAATTTCTCTTGCTATTTTGGTCTGATGGAAAATAGCCTGACGTGTCAAATATGTGTGTGAATTCTTTTTGAGTTATCTTGGGCCTCACACCCAGCCTTTGGTGGTTCTTCTGCCTTTCTCATTTTCTTTAAAAAAATATTTTAACACCTGACATTTCTGTTGCTTAGCCACTGAGGCAAGGTTAACTTTTGAACTTTTCGATATGTCAGACAGAGGGAATTCCTTAAATTTCTTCAGTCTTCAAGTCATTTCATCACTACTGTCTGCCCATCTCAAAAAGATTTTAGATCACAGCTGTAGCAGTCAGAGCCCAGGAAAAGCAAAGAAGTGAAAGCCTGAAGACCAGGCTTGAAGCACACCAATGTCTTAAAAGGTCTGAATCCCACTTTTCCTCTGGTATTGATCCAGCCTCATTTCCGTAATGTCCCTTTCACCCCTGCTTTTTCAAGAGGAATATTTTGAATATCAATATTAGCATGTGTATGCAGTCTTCAGGAACACTCATAAATGAAAAAAATCAAGCTGACATAATAGAAAGAAAAGACAAGGTCTTTTTTTCTGGAGAAAAGTAGCTCCCCCTTTCTTCAGCCTCGAATATGAATTTTCCAATCTTGTGACAATTTGGGAGCTCATTCAGTTATTTGGCTTTAGTTTTTCCTTCTTTTTTCTCCTCATGCTGCTTTGTTCTCTGAGAACCAATTGCACTGCAGTGACTTTTTTCAGGAAAAATCAAACACAGGCTTTTATGGGAAAAAATGATAAAACTTATTTTAACAACCGAGGGAATCCCTTGGGGAACCTGGTCTCCTGAAATTTCTGGGTTAAACTGATCTGGATACACTTGTATAGGTACCCATCCATCTCTCCAAGGAGTTGCATCCCCAGGGGAATTCTCGAGGAGTGTAGCATGTCCTCTGCAAGCCATTTTTGCCAGAACCTGAAGCTCCCTGGTGCTATTTTGGGATTTTGTTACAATCTCCAATGCAAGTGCACAGGTCAGCAGATGCTGACAAATGGATTAACTTTGCTTCACTCGATGTTAGATTTTTTCAAGGGAATGCAACAAGCAGATCTCCAATACCTGTGTGTGGACTGGGGGTAAGACATGAAGAACAAGACTATTACGTCTAAAATCATGCTTCATATTTAGCTTGTTGGAAGCTAAAATTTATGCTGACATCCTGGGTGATTCAGGGCCACATAAATCAAAAGAGGGGATTTCTTCCTCAGGGGTCAGGTTTACGAATCTGTGAATGCCCCAGTTTTGTGCTGTTCTGTCATGGGTTCCTCCCTTACTGGGTCTGCTCTAGGAAAGAGATTTAAAATAAGACCTCTGAAATCATAAGCATCAAGTTCATTGTTTTCTGGAGTAAACCAATTTCTGTTTCCATTCTGATTATGTCTATTACATATTCAGTATCTAGTGAACCAACCAGTGGGTGAGTCAAAATTAAATATGAGAAGGCTTTCCAACAAAATATATTAAATATCTAAACAATATTGCATAGTAATTATTTCATGTAGAGGCATGCTCGTCATTTAGATTCAGGTCCAAGCAGATAATTTATTTTATTTTGTTGTTTATCCTCTGTCCTCTCATCTTCCAGATTTGTGTTCCTGCAGAAGATAAGCCTGTGAAAAAAAACAAGACCTTAATATACATAAATAAATATGTCCTTACCCCTAGAGAGATCAGGCTGTCTCTAGTCTCATACAGATCTCTGTTTCCTCTTTCTCTCTCCAGCTATCCATTCAGATGAAAGGGTGAAAAAGAACTTAAAATTAATTATTTGTTCTGCAAGAATTACTGAGAATTGTGAAAAACACCCCTTGTAAACAAAAAAAAAGGGCTTTTTTCAGCTTTTTGTGCTATAGGCATATGAACATGTGTGTCAGGTTATTTCAGGGAAAGTCAAACTGGATGAGGCAACATGGAGAATACAAACTGACACTTCTGCAAATCCAGAATCACTCTTGTGTGGTGCTAGTCAGATCCAGGATAGACTTGGTCCTCATCTATTAAAAATTTTATTAAAATGAACAGTGACAGGGAAAACCAGTAAGACCAGCAAAACCAGATCTCTGCTTTCCCAGTCTTCTCCTAACTCGTTTCATGCAGGAGGATGCCCTTGTCTCCCGCAGCACAGAAGCCAAGCACATCCAGAGCAGAGGAAAAGGCATGCTGGAAATATCTGCTCTGCTGTTGTACTCTGCACCTTGTGACCCTGCCACGGACCAGCCTCCCGCTGCCTGCATTGTCCCCTGCTCTGCTCCCCATTGTTCCCTTGCAATCCGAGATGGTGCACACAGCATGGGTTGATAGTGTTCGCTGCATGACATAATTTAGGTCAATCAGCATCAGTTACACCATCTGGAAAGGGAATGGCTTCTTAATGCTTCATCACTGGAGGTCTCAGTTCCCTGCTTACAGTGGTCTTCCTCCAACTGGGGTATAACAGGGGTAGCAACCATCTAGCAGGGAGTGCTAGTCGTGCTTCAGGATTGGTTTTGTGGTCTTAGAAGCCCCAAAGAGCCACTTTCCCAATGGCCATCCTTGTTTTCTGGGCTTTGCATCTTCAATGTGCTCCCCCTGCCCTGACTCTGTAAGCTCAAACCTTTCTTTCTTCTCTCGCAACGCCCTTGTAGAATTTATATTGACAGTCCTGGTGTCACTTAATTTTGTTAGTAAATTGGGGTGGAAAGTTTATAAGACAGCAATAAAAACAAGGAGATTATTCCTTTCAGGCAGAACAGGACTTTAAGTGATTTAACCGAGAAGGGATCCAAGCCCTGGCTCGTGTGCCTTATGCAGATGCTAAAATCATTACCGCCATGTAAAAATATATCTATAAGTTTCCACTTTTGCATTTCCTCACTGCAGTGGACTGTGGGCTGTGATGCCATTTTCCACCTATTTCTAAGCCCAGCAGCTGTTTCATCTCATCCCCCACTCCCTCCCTGGACCTTTCCACAGCTTTTGTGCTGACATTGTGCTATGCTGGGTGTCTGCAGGAGGCCAGGCTGGACCTTCCTCTCCAGCTCTGTCAGCAATTCATCATCCAGCTGAGGAATGAGTTATCCCAAGTGAGAATAATCCTGCTCATCTCTGCTTTCTTCTTGCTGTCTGCATGGTCGTTTCTTAGCAGAATTGCTTAACTAACAGACTGAATTAAGGAGAGCTGTGCAGTGCAGGAAGTGGTACCATCACCAGTTATTGCTCTCATTGCATGAAAACAGCATGTGGAGAGGAGAGGGTTGCTCTGCCAACCAGGGCAGGCAGAGCTGAGGGACCGGTGGGAATAATGAAACCTTGAATAACTGGTTGGAAAATGAAAATGCTTTGCAGATAAGTATTTGCTTAGGGTTGCTTTGGTTATTTTTTGGTTGGGAGAATTGAAAAAAAACTGCTCTCTCTCTCTTGATTTTCCCTTCATTCTCTCTCTTTATTCCTAGAATCCATATGAGACAGCAGACAAAAAGGCTTCCCTCCTCTGCTTTTTTGTTTTATCAAAAGAGACAAAAGAGTAACAGAAGGAAGTGAGCATCCAGAAAATAAAAAATTGGAATGAGAAATTTAAGCAGCTTAGTAGTAATTGCTGGAACAGTAACATTAAACTGTGTCTCTGTAGTGTCCCTTAGCTCTGGTCTCATAATTCTGGGTAGGAAACAAAAGGTGTAACTGCAGCCAATGGATTTTCTTTTCTATAGCTAAGATCACTGCAAGAAAGTTCAGTTTTTCAATAACATGGCTCCTGTTTTACCTATAAAATACCTATATATGCTGTTGGCCTTGTAAGATGCTTAGATCAGGAGCAAGCCAGTGGTCCCCCTGGGGAATCAAAATAAAAACCTCTTAAAAACCTTGAAAACCTTTTGTAAAAAAGAAAAAAAAAGGCAGCATTACTTGGTGTAAGTTCATTGCCTTAGAAAAATCTTATTTTGTTACTCTCCAATGAATCCTCCTACCCATCAAAGTCTATGGTAAAAAGACCCAAACACACAGAGCTTATCTCCCTGAAGACAGAAGTGATGCCTGGAAAGAAATTCTTCCATTGTAGTTTTAAAGATGCTTTTAATTACCTGGGCAAGCATCCATTCCAAAGTAGCTGGTTTATCGCCCAAGAGTATCACTGAGGGAAATGCTGTCTCACATCTGTGAAGTTGTTGGTAAACCACCTTGCTAGTCACAGATCTGTGCTTTGTGCACATGCAGGACATGCAGGGATATTCTGCTATGAATACATGAAGAGAGACAAGAGAAATGCCTTGTTACGCACATTTGTGGCATGTGTGTAAGTCACCTCTTTGCCACACCTAACAGAGTACCTTAGGAGTTACTAAAATCAGACCAACTTTTATTTTTCATTTACCAACCCTGTATTTCATTGAACAGAAGCTTTCTGTTAAACTGAAACAGATGATGTTTTAAACTAATACTAATTGATTCCATTCCTGGAGTTCACAGTGGTAGGAAGTGAAATAGCTCCCTGACCCTGCCGGTGAATGCGGATCTCAGACTGTGCCACACGTTTTGACTTCTCTTTTCCTTTTGCAATGTCCACACATGTCTGTGTTGGCTCCCAGCATCACTCCCCAAAACACAATGCTGCTTGAGGAGCGGGTTGTACTGGGAGGAATGGGACGTAGGCAGGTTCCCAGCACCACTGGGACACCTTTGGGGAGTTACTTCATTATTGCTGGAGTTCCCTCTTGGTGTAGTAAGGATAAATATGCACTGCCTTATATAAAGGCAGGATGAAATCCACCAGTGATTATGAGGAGCTTTGTTACAGTGAGGCTTGTATGAGAGTCACCTCATATATCTCATTAATAACTGAGGTTCCCTGTTCCACAAGGAAAAGAATCAGGTGCTATTTCTTCTTTTCTTTGCTGCCAGTAACATAAACTATAGTCAATAGTCCAAAAAAATACCACCTAAGCCCTCTCAAAAATATAAATATTGGGGATGCTTGCCTTGGTCTGCAGAAAGAACCTCTAATTCTTTCAGCCAACCACATCATAAAAACATGAACACTATTTCTGAGAACAAAATCTCCTTGTATTATTGAGGTAGGAATGTTGAATGTCTCATGCTGAGACCGAGGGCTTTGCACACTCTAAGGGCTGTGCATTTACAGTCTTTAAATCAGCATCTCTCCAGAAACCCCTGTGCTTGGATTGGGTTGGGCAGTCTTCCACTGACCCCTCATTCCCAGCCTGGCTGTGGACTAACAGGGGAGGAGCAGCCCAGCCACTCAGCAGTGCATTTAGGATGTCACCAGGACAGCCTGTGTTGAACACCTTCTCTTTTAGGAGATGTCAGGTGTCATCTAGGACAACAGGAGATAATACAGAGCTTCCCACTCAGCAAAAGCTGATGGTTTACTGGGAGCTGGCTGTCCGTGCATCCCTGAGTCTTCCTGTTTGCATCCAAACCTGCAGTAACACCTGCCTTCCATTGCAAGGCAAATGCTCTCCAAGCTGCCAGCATGTCCAGCTCCCCAAGCAGGGCTCTTTAATGGAAATGTTGACAGCTTGCTAGGAGCTCTGGTGTCAAAACATGGGGCTCTGGAATTGTGCTGGCTATTTTTTTAACTATGTAAATGAAAACAGTTAAATGCTGTAATGGTCACCATTGGTTCTTTGGTGATGAATACGTGCAGATCTTAGCCAGGGAGATCTCTTTGAAAAGCCTTGGTTTTATCACTGCTACAAATGATTCCTCAGATTATTCTTCACTCCAAAGGGGGCAAAAACATTTTTCCTTTGTGTCTTTGCTTCCACACACACACTTTTTAACTCACAACTTCTGGAACTACTTGAATTGATTTCTATAGGAAAGATTGAAAGTTTCAGTTGGAGATGTTTGACAGAAGGAGCAAAAGGCCTGGCCTTTATTTGAAACAGGCTTGAAAGAGAGGCATGGCAATGTGGGTACCACATCAGGAGCATCTGCTGTTGCAGGTGTATGTCTGGGTTGAGTTCTCTGCTTGAGGAGGTTGTGGAGGCAAGAAGATGCCTTGTCTCTTCAGCATGGCTCATCTTTGGCAGTGAAGGATTTGTGTTCTGTTCATTAGAGGAACCAAGTACCTTTTCCCAGGGAAATGAGTGAATTCTGCTGCCCAAGGGATTGACTTTCCTAAGGGACTGAATTGGATAGCCCATCCATGTGTGTTCATAGGAGTGGGACGCCACTGGGTGAGGCTTGGGGGAGAGCACCATGGGGATCAGGCAAGGAAGCATCAGGACATGCTGTGACAGCACAACATGGCTTGTTTTCATGCTGCCCAACACCAGCCCCACCACTCAGAGACCTCTCTTACCCTTGGGGATGCCTCAGCTCCCACCACACAGAAGTGGAAGAGCCTTTCTGCTGGGTAATAAGGCAGCTTGAGTGATTACAGCCCTGCCAGTTGTGTCCACAGCTGGGTGGCACAAATCCCATTGAAACTGTCTTAATTATATTATAAACTTACAGGCAATTAACTTCCCCTCCTTGACACACAGAGATTTAATTGACAAGCCATTACCATTTTTTTTTAAACTCCCTTGGTGTTTGCTTTTGTTCTCTTTCCAGAATGGAGCCCAGATCAGACCCTTTGGTATTAAATATGTCTGGCTAGAAAGCCCCCAAATGGATCAAAACAATCTTGATCAGTGGAAAGTTTTTGACGTGGAACTGGATTTTACTGTGTGCATGTGTGCCTGAAGTGTTTCTTCTGCAATGTTCAAATAGAGGGTTCATTTCACTTTAAGACCATAAAAATGGAGTTATTTAATAGGGCCCTTGGTTGGGTAATTATGAAGCAAAGGAAAAGCAGACAATCCACCCAGGGGGTGAGTGTGTTTTTTCTTCAGTGGTGTTAAATACTATTTGGATTATTCACTGAATAAACATTAAATAATGTAATTTGGAAACCAGGTCCCATTAGGGATTTAAATGTGTAGTCTGTCACTGGTAAAGGATTAAGATATTAGTGTATTAGTGTAATATCAAAAGCTGTGGATTCCTTCTGTGTTGCTTAAGTGCTTTCTGATCAAACATGTTTGAACAGTTTGTTGGTTTCTTTTTTTTTTAATCGCTTGTTTCATGGTGTAGTGAAAGTGAGGATGGATATAGCACAGTGTTTGAGTTTGCCTGCTTAGCCTGAAACTCTACAAAAGAAAGAGCCTGTGGGTCTAATCCACCATAGCCTGAGACTGGAGAAACTTGGCAGACCCAAACTTTCACCTTTGTTTGCAGAGAGCCCATCGTGCTTTGGTGTTGTAAAAACTCCCTTTCATTGCATCTCCCCCTCCATTCCTGCTCCTTTCCCCAGTGCCATGCAAATAATGCTTTATGCTTTGGATATTTCTGCTACATTTCATCTTAGAGGTTTCTTGGGGCAAGGTGCTTCTACAAGGCATGAATAAGGATGAGTAGATACAGCTTTTCAGAGATCCAGGGGCTCTTGAGACTGACTTCATCTGATATTAAGATCAAGACTGGAAGAAGTTGAGAGGCCCTGGATGACCCTTTAGAGTTTCAGGAACTTTTCCACCTTCAGTCCCTTTTGGAAATGGGTCCTGTATGAGTTCAGTGTGTGAGGCTATTTCCATCCCTGTGCAGAAGCATTCAGTAGGTTACCTGTGTTTGTGCTGTTAGAGGTGGAGAGTACAGCTTGATTTTGCAATAAGCTCTAACATTTACACCTTGGAGAGTTTGCAGATGTTGGTTTCCGTTGAGCAGCAAGTCCTAGGTGTCTACAACAGCACCACCAGAAGCATGCTCTGCTAAAATGGTTTAAAAGTGCTTACTTCTTTTGTGTGTTTATGAAGTTCACATGAAATGGCCATTGTTGTTGCTAGGAAAACCTCAAGATCATAGATTTTGGAGATGAGTCCAGAGACAGGAGCATATCAAGCCTTTCTTAAGCAATCCCTTAAAGATTTGAGTGCTTTGGATTCCTTTTCAAGTGACAGACACTTGGCTGCTGAAGGAGAGTGAAACTGTGGGTTTAGCTAGTTGGATTGGCTTTCATCCACTCAGGATCCAGGCTGAAGAGTGTATTACCAGGGCAAATATGAAAAAATAAAATTGCTTTTGTTCTGAGCTGAGCACATCCTATTGGCTTCTGAAGAAACACAAGGCTTAAAATAAAATGTGTGTGTTTGCTTAAGCTGTGTCAGTGGTGAATTTAAATCAACAGCTCATCCAAGTCAAAAATTGTGCGCTCCAAATCTGTAGACAATCAAACATTTTATTTTTGATAACCAGTCACTGTTTATTGTAGTATACAGCAATGTTTTAAAAACAACAAGAGTGTTCCTGCTCACTGGGTCAATTCCAAGTACTACATTTCAGCAAATGAAGCAGGAACTCAAGTTGATGAAATTTGCAAACAAATCCCCATGGAACTCCATCCATTAAAAATTAGCACTAAATTAGATATTACAAACAACACTGGAAAATGGTCTCTGTAGCTATTGTCTTGAAAATCCTTGGTGTAATAAAAATTTCCCATTTTCTATAAACGAGGGGAAAAAAACAGAGCTGCTGGAAAACACTTCAGTTCACCTAATTGGAAAATATAATTCAAATATTCATAATGATACCTCTTAAAAATGGACAAAAAGAACATTCTTGGATATTATTTTGGAAGCAAGTCAAAATATGCACTTGTCGTTACTATGGTAATAAGCAAAAAGCAGAGAAAAACCCCCAACAAGAGCAAAAAAACCCTCAGGTTTGAAAGGAACTTGCCATGTATGATTATTTTTATGATCACAAACCCATTGCAGCAACCAATTTGCTGAGTATAAGTGATCTAATTGAGGGCAATCGTTGTCAGAGGGACCAAAAATATACTAGGCCTCCATTTTCATATTAAAATGCCATGCCTTGGTTTAACATTTCCAAGTGGTTATTTTAGTCCTTTTTTGAAAAACAAAAGCCTGTTGAGGATAGGGTAACTCTGTTGACCAGTATATTATTGAACTTGTTTATCTCTGGGAAATGGGACCACCTGATCTCAATAGAGTTTTTCTCTTTTTTTTTCCCCCCTCTCTCTTTCCCCATCCCCCTTGGCCCCCCTTGCCACCTCCCACCCCCCTTCCAATTGCTCGAAACATTTCACAATTAAAGCAGAAGAGGCTTGTTCTGCAGTTCTCACCTTTTGTCCTGAATAGCCTGGAAACAGAGGGACACTTTCCCCGTTGAAGTCTGGTGTAATTTCCCCTTGAATGGGCTCTCATGATAAGAACAGGGGTCACTGGATGGGATGGTATGCAATAAAGCTTGTGATTGCATGGTTCTTCATCATCACAAAACAGCCCAACACTCTGCTTTATGATAGCACAATTGGTGCACACAATGGCTTGGGTAGAAAGCTAGAGAAACAGAGAGACGGGTATAGATACTGAGATGGAGATATCAGTCAAGCGATTGTCCCTCTTGGTGTGTTTCAAGTGCTGAAGTGTACAAGTGGCTGAGAACAGGGTCCCCAAACATTATGCTGAAAAGCGGTGAATGAATAAAAAGGGATGGCAGGAGTGGATGAATCTTGCCTATAGAATGCACCTTTGTGGTCAAATGTATAAGATAATATATAGCAGCTGTGTTATAAGCCAGCAAAGGGAATTGAACTTACAAAGCACAGGCTTTCAATAGCTTCCCTTGTGGGAACACCAAAAGTTTAAGAGCTGGAGGAGGGCTTATTGCTGACTAACGCCCACACTTAATAAGAGTTGCCTTGCATGCCGTGGAACCTATCCTTTGGGCCAGTTGCTAGAGTCCTTATTTACTGCCCCTGAGTGAGAGCTTTGATTGAGTAAAGGCTGAGTAAAACCCGGATAAAGACTCAGGAATTGGCTGGATGTGAAGTTGGTTGCCACGAGCCAGCATTTAGAGGGTCCATTTCTGGAAGGGCTGCCAGTTCCCATGGACTTAATCGGGAGCTGCAAGGGCTTACTGTTAGAGGAGGTTTTAACAAACACTGGAACTTTTTAATGATAATACCAAAACCTGGAAACATTTGCTCCCGCTTCTTCTTTCCAAAAGTTTTATTAAAAGCAAACCCAAGCATCATAAAGCAGGCCCTCAGTTTTTCAGAAGAAATCTCTCATTCTTCTCCTCTCAGTTCCATAAATCAGTGAGAAATAGTTTTTATTAGTTCAGTCGGTACTGTGTGCGTTTTGGCCCCACTAAGAGTTAGAAATTGCCTTCTAGTGATGCAGGATGAAAATCATACACCATTTTTGTTTTTCAAATCCCCATTCCAGCCTTTCTTCTGTGGATGGTGAGGGTGGCAGTGAGGTCAAGGGAAGTGTTGGTTAGAAGAGGAGTTACAAAACTCTTAAGGGGAGCTAAAATACTCAGTCTTTGAGTCAAATAGTGGGATATTTATGAAGGACCAGCTGCTTTTCAACATAAACAATATGGAAGAAAAATAGTAATGGAGCATACTGCTTTCCCACCAAGGTCATGGAAAAAAGAGCTTTTAAAGTAAGTGTGGGGTACTGAGCAAATTTGATTGCAATAGATTTCTACAAAGATTAGCTGAAAACTCTTTCGTTTCAGAAGTGAGCTGATAGAATAGGTTTGTCCTGGGTTAATCTCAAGACCAAAGACAAGGTCTTACACATAAGAACAGAATGATAAAATTGTAACATCCTAACAGCTGTACATAAAAAGAGAATGCAAAGGCTTAAAGCTGTCATCGTTGTGTAAAATCTGGTTGTATTGTAGTAAACATGCTCCGTGTTCAGTGATCCAACAACCCATAATATCTGGTTAAAACTCCCAGTTTGTCTTACAGCACAGTAGCTTTTCTACATATCTACAATTGGGCACAGATGTAACTATATCTTTCTAATTCTTAATCCTCTTTTCTGGCATTTAGGAGAAAATACATTGCCAGGTATAGAAATTATGGGCCACTGTTTTGCAATTATCATTTTTGATTGAGTGAAGGTTTCATGGATGCACAGAAATTTTTGTGGGATGGTCAGTTTGAATAGGTTGATTTCTCACTTGATTCTGTGGGTGCTGAGGCCCTCTGGTAATTCTCCATCCTTGGGGAGAAGATTTTCATAGTCTAAATTTGGCTTCTAGAGAAGTGGATGTGGACTCAGGAGAGTGCAAGGTTCATCAAACTCAGGATTTGTCTTTTTCTGGAATACCAGGGAGAATATGGTGATGGATTTTTTAAGAGATGGTCATGTGATCAACAATCTTGGCAATGTGTTAATGTTTTCTACTTTATAATCAAAAAGGGACATATAATTTACAGCATTTGTGCAGTGTGTGCTTGGATTAATGTAACTGGAGGTGAATATATGTATGAATATACATATGAATATATGTATGGTGGAGACATGCTACAGTCTGTGTCTCTAGGAATAAATATTTGAAATTGGATAGGGAAATCCTTAAACAATACAAAGGCAGATCACTGCTCTGGTTGCTGCTGGCTTCTTCTAGCAACAACTATTTGACTAATATAAATCAAGCAAGGAATCACAACATACTGATTCTCACTTTTTTGGAAAGAATTCAGATTAAGGGAATCCTCTGTGATGTAATGGTTTGTACAACTTGCTCTTGGAAGTCTTTTTTTGTGGTTATCAATTTAAATGCAGCTTTTCAAGGAAAGAATCCATTAATCTCAATTGAGTATACTTAAAAAACACCGCCTTGAATTCCCTTGGTTGAGGAGGGAATTTTTAAACTGGTCATTTTTTTTTATGGACTGTTTTGTAACTGAAGAAAAATAATTTTTTCTTCTGGAAAAATAAAAGGTATCTTTTAGTTTCAGTGAAAATTGCTACAGGAAACAGTTTTTAGATGATGGGAAAATTTCATATGATACAATATAATCCTTATCCTAGTACACGTGGGGAACCAGTCATTCACACTTTTTGCAGTCAGAGTAGCTGGAAATAGATTTCTGAAAACACACTCAGCTAAAAGGGAGCCATAATGTCCCAGAGCACGTGTAGTGTCTTAGGCTTTGAAAAATCCTGATGCCTGGAAAAGTTGTGTTTTCACCTCTTTCCATACATTTATTCTCTGTGGATGTGGTCCAGAGCTGACCGGGCAGAGTTGACTCCCACTGCACAGGTTGTGTTCACAGCATCGTGTGAAGTCAAGGCACGTCACACTGATCCCTGTACCTCAGAGGGCTGTTGTCAAAGCAAATTTTTGCCCGTGCAACATTCTGAAAATGAACAGTTCTGAAAATTTTGTTTTCCAAGGCAGCCTGTGGCCAACCTAAGCCAGAAAACTTCATACTTTCTCAAGACACAGAAGGACTTTGGACCAGACACTGACTATGATTCAGTGGAGAAATTACTACTGGGCATGGGTCGCTGCTCATTTGTGTTTTTTAGAGATAAGTTTGACCTGTGGAAGTTGGCTTCAGACTTAAAATCTCCCCAAAAAAAAAGAACATTTATATCCATTCCAAATCAGTATCTGATTCTTCTTTAGTTTTGCTTAATTTTTATCATGGTGGAATTTAATTGATGCAGGAGGACTTTGATCTTGTAGAAGACAGTCCTTGAAACAACACCAGTGTGATCAAACACTTAATTAACTGCCATGCTGCAAAGTGGTAGAATAAATGCAGATGCACACAGATACACAAAACCAACATGTTTTGTTTCATGCAACATACATATTTGGTACCCAGCATATGTGTCTCAGCTTAAATCTTAAGTAGTACAAAAAGCTACAAAAATAAGTTCCACAAAAATATTTGGTTTCAATAGAGCCGTTTGTCCCAGAGGATTAGGACAAGCAATGAAAAAAAGTACTTTGACCTTCATGGGCTGAACACGAGGAACCATTGCTGGAGAAAGCAATTTGAATGGAAGATTTGGGGGGACAATATAAAATAAGAGCAGAGGAATAAAATATGGAACAAACCAAATGAAAATGTCCGCTTGGGAGAGCAGAGTGCTTCCAGCCAGACCACACTGCTGGCCAGACATCATCTTAAATAGATTATTCAAACAAATATTAATTTGAGTTGCTAGGATGGAATATCTGGTTTAACTGTTATAAAGCACTGTATTAATGTGCAAGCCCGTGATTAATAACAAATGTACTCCCAGAGAACAAAATGTAAGATTAAGGAATGTTGTACAAAATGCTTGCAAGGAGTGGGATGTGCTTGCTCCAAAGAGTTTCAAAGCCAGCCCAGGACTCACTGACTGTGTGGTCACACTGGGTTTGCTTCAGTGCTGGCAACATATCCAAGGCTGGGATCGTCACCAAAATAGCCATTTTAACTGGCTCAGTGATGAGGAAATCCAGTCTTCTGCCTTTCTACCTTGCCAGGACCTCAGCATGAAAGGAAAAAAAGCGAAAGCAAGAGATAAAGGCATGGGGAAAGGTGGAGGTGGGGGTACAGGGGGGAGAAAGTTCTGTCATGATAGAAGGTGAGTGTGAAGGATAAAGCCAGTGCCCTTTTAGGAAGATAGTGGTTTTTCACTAAACTTCCAGGCACTGGCTCTTGAACAACAGCTTAAGCCCAGAGACAGGGTTTGATTGTTGGTAGCAGCAGAAGCTTCACTCATCCCTTGCTCTCTAGGCATTGACATTTTCTGCTGGCACACTTAGAGGTGACCCCTTTAGTCCTCATGAGTGATGCAGACTACTTGAAGAACCTAAAGTCTCCAGACAAGCCATTGAAGTTACTGTGGCATATCTGCTTTTGGCTCTTTACTCCAAATTCACAGAATCATGGAATGGTTTGGATTCGAAGGGACCTTAAAAATTATCTTATTCCAACACCCCCCATATTCTTATATCAAAGCTTACACCCTGCCCCCTGATAATGAATACCAGATATTCCTTCCTGATAGGGTTAGTTAGTAGTGAGGTTCCAGCTGACACCTTTGGACCAATAGGAAACCCTCTCAACCACTCTGCCACTCTAGTTCCTTGCTGAGGAGGAGAAAAGGTGCCACTGGGCTGCTCTGACCTAGTCCCGAGAACTCAGACTGGGTGGCAGGAGACAGGAGGAACCCATCAAATCCTTCTCCAGTCTTGGGATTTGGACCTCTTCTCCTTCCTGCTCCAGAACTGGATTCTCCTGTGTGTTTTGGGAGGGATGCAGACCATCCTTATGTCACTAAAGTGAAGCCATCAAACAGGCTGGTGAAAAAAATTGAATCACCAATGAAATGACCAAATCTGTGTGTGCAAAAAAAAGAAAACCCTCTTTCTGAACAGAAACTCCATTTCAAAGCCAAATCCCTCAGCTGAGGCATTCAGTATGAAAAGAGTATTTTAGGTAATGGACCTTAGTGGGAAAAAAAAGTGTCTGATTTTAAGTTGTGCATTCCCCCAGCATTACCTGATGCTTCCAATTTTTCTGCCTCCCAATAAAAGATCTGAGCAGCTTCACATGTCAGCTTAAAAGAAGGGAGCTGGTAGAATAAGCTCAAGAGACACCATGGATTTTTTTTCTATGTGATGTTTTATCTGAAGAGTCCAACAAAGATATCCAAGTTGTTTTTTTTTTCTTTTTTTTTTTTTTTTTAAGCTGGAAAGAAACCTTGATTGCATTTCAATTCCTTTAATTATTTTGTCTAGCAGTGAGATCAAAGGCCTAGGTCTCAAAAGGAATCAATCCTGGGCCAAGCACTCCAAAGTGGGTCCTCCAAGTTCATAAAAAAATACCATATTTAGTCATCTAACTTAGTCTGCTATTCAGAAATGTTTGGGCTTGCTGCTCTCTAGCCAGACGTGGTAAGCTGCCCCAAGATTATCAGATGACTTGTGCTGAATGAGCACTGAGTACTTATAAGCCTGTTTTCTGTGAGTTTTATTTGGGGTAGTCCCAGATAGTCCTGAGGAGTGGCTGTTTTCTGTTTTTCGGTATCAACTCAGTCTCCTTCTGGTCAGGTCTCTGCTGGGGTGGCTGTGAGTGAAGGACTGGAGGGGAAACAGCAGTTTCCTCTGCCCCCTTTGATACAGCTTCACTTGGCTATGTGCTGATGCAGTTTTCAGAGAATGTTTCTATCTGGCTCCCTTTTCCATCCCTCTGTCCCTGCATTTGTTACTCTCCGTGCACATGAATAAACCAAATCTCTGGAAGTGCCTTGTGGAAGGATAATACCAGCAACAGTTTAGGGAATGGAGGCTCACAGAATTGGGGCCAATTTCCCTGTTTACAAAGCTGGCCCTGTAGGTTGTAGGAGGGATTCCTACAATCAGCTCTGGGGCTGACCAGGAGTCTGTGCTCTGAGCTTCTGGCTGCCACACTTGGAAAGTGAGTCTGTGCAGCTCACTAAGGTTATTCAGAAAATCCACAGCAGAGTCAAGAGACAAAAATCCAGGTCTCCAGACTCCTAGTCCTGAAAAACAAGCTGTAAATCTATTGCCTAAATCACCAGCATCCATCACAAAGAGCTTATCTCTTGAGTTGCATCAGTTATAAGGAGGACTGCCCTAGAAATGAAGTAAAGGAGCTGAACTCGTCTTATTTGGGATCCAGTATTCCTATCTATTCCACATCCCAGATCTCTTCTAACTGGGCTGGGTATTTCCCAGATCCCTCTTCTTTCTGTGGCCACCACCATCCTCAGTAATTTCTATGTCATATCTGTTTGTCCAGGGTGACATGGCTTCTGCAGCCTGGACTGTTCCTTCACTACCTTCATGCCAAGCTCCTCCTGGAAACCCCACGGGTTTTGCAATGTTTCAGCATCAGCTGTCAGACCACAGTGTAATGAATCTCCTGCAGCACTTCCTTTCCTAAGCAGCTGTTTATAAATCCATCTTATTTGGCCCATATTTAAAGACTCAATTTAAAGTGGAGACAGGAGGGCTGTAGTCTGTGTGCCATGACTGACACTGGCAGTGCCCCGTAGCGGCTGGAAGGAATCTCTCTGCACATCCTCTGTGGGTTTGTGTGGTCTGAATGAAACCTAAGTGATGAGTGTGATTGTACAAAAGCTCTGCCCTAGGAATGCTTGTTTGGCTGTAGAGAGAGGAACCATCTTCTTTTGTCACCTGCAGAGCTGAGGTTACACAGTAAGAGGGGAAACATGACTGCATAAATTCAAAACTTTTCTTCCTTGTATGCCTCAAAAAATACCACGTTATGATCATGACCTCCAGCATCTGGGAGATGATGTTTCTCTGACATCTCTGGCAGCACCTGGAGCTGCCAGCAGCTCCAGAGCCTCCAGAGGAGCTGTGGGCAGAAGTTAGGACTGATTTGGGCAGCAGAAAACCCTTGCCCAGAGGCATCCTGCAGCAGATCTGTTCTGCTGCAATTCCCAGCCTGATGTATTAATTGAGATCTGTAACATTACAGTGCCAAGTGGGAAGTGCTGGAGGTATAAGAGCAAACAGGTCTCCTGTCCATTGAGCTCAGCTGGAAGGAGCTCAGCTTCCAGGGAAGAGCTGGGGTCAGAGCTTGGGTCTAGGTACCTGGGCAGGTACCAAAGCCCTCAGCCTGCTCTAGTAGTAGGAAGCCTCGGCACAGACCCCAAGGAAGGCATTTTTTGTAGGTGCAAAACTTCCCAGTTCCAGTAAGAACATCCATATAATCAGTGACCATGGCCTAGAGGGGTGCTGGTAGCTCCTTGAGCCGTGCTAATTAATCATAGCTTCACAGAATAGTTTGTGTTGGAAAAGACCTTAAAGATTATCATTCCAAAGCCCCTGCCAGGGCCAGGGACGCACTTTCTGGATCTCGTTGCTCAAAGTCCCATCCACCCTGGCTTTGAACACTTCCAGGAATGTGGCACTCACAATATCCCCAAGCAACCTGTGCCAATGCCTCACCACCCTCTGAGCAAAGAATTTCTTCCCAACATCAAATCTAAATCTCTCCCCTTTTAGTTGGAAACTGTTCCTAGTCCCATCCCTCTCTGCCTGTGTAAGCACTGTACCAGCCTGTATGAGCTTCCTGACACCATGATAACTCCCTTGGAGCACTTTCTTCTCAGACACCCTCCCTGCCATGTGTTGTGCTATCTGCAAATAATATTCTTGGGGTTTTAATACCAGGCTGGGACTGCAGAGAGCTGCTGTATCTGGATGATTTTGGGAAAGTCTTCCACCATGCCATGCTCTGATAGCCCAGTGCTGAAGATTTTTACCTTCTGGTTTGTAAGACTGAATCAATATTTTCCTGTCTCTTTTCTTCTCCTCTCAGCCATTTCTGCATCTATTTAATCTGTGGGCTCTTCCAGTCAGGTCTACTGCTCACTAAGTGAGCACTTTGATCTTGCCTGGGTCACCTCAGGTCTCCTGTGTTACCCTTGATGATGATGGACTGGGGTTTGATGTATCTCCTGTGACTGGGATAATCCAGCTCCTGTGCTAAGCAACTCTCCTCTTCTCTGTTCTCTTGGGTGCAACAGTAAATTGGAAGTTTTTTGAGGCAAGGACAGTATTTCAAATAAACATCAGTAAAACACCCAGCACATGGGTCTCTGGTAGACATTCTTAGGCTTTAGTGAATACAAGTATTTTATTAATACTGGCAATAACAAGAGCATAATAATAACAGCCACAATCTAGTATAAAACCACTTTCTGTCGCTTTGAAGTCAAATGAAAAAATCCCCTTCTAATGTTTATTTGAAATATCTTTCACTTTTGTTCATCTGCAGTTTATTTACATTTCAAGATTCTCAGGTTTTTATTTCAAAATTTTAGATTGATAGTTCAAAAAAAAAGTGAAGCAATGGGAATACTTTATTTTCAAAATCTAGAATTTCACTAAAATCTGAAAAGAGGGTGTCCAGCTGTTCTCTGCTTGAACTTTCTTATGTGTAGGATTTGAATGCCATGTGTTTAGTGTGAGAACTAACATTTTAAACACTAGAAAATTTCTCTTTATTACAGAATGTACATTCTCAGTCCATTTCTTTCTACAATAACTGCACCCCAGGGTTTCTTCAAGCAAAGCTAAGACCCCAATGCACACAAATTTCACTTACTAGCAGGAGGAGAGCATGGTCATGTGCATGTGACTTTTTCAGGATGGCTGTGATTGAGTAAGTGTGTTAGAACACATTAAGTGATGGAAGAGTCAGCGCCAGTGCAATTGCTTTTCTTCAGGCACTGGGGTTGTGCTCTGTATCTCGATTTTTACCAGCATAGTGGCTTGTGCTGTTTTATCCCGAGCTGTAACTCATGCTTAGACTTCCCAGATGGCCCTGGGCCAGACCTCTGCTTCTTGGGTGTTTCAACCAAAGTTTGCACAACAGGGACCCAGGCTATGACTGAATCCTCTCATCACATAAAGAAATATTGCTGTAGTTAACAAAAGAGGAAGGAGCTATCCCAGAGAGATTTGAAACATTTGCAGCAACCTATGACACTGAATTACAAGTTATGTGGAAGTGTTGCTGCTCTGGTTGGGCACTGGTAACTTCTGAACCACTGGCATAAGTGCCACCGAAGAGTTAAAACCTAGTAAAGAGATGTCACTCCAGTGCTCATTGCTACAATAACAACTGAACCTTCAATATCTTCCCCAAAAAATTCTTTTTCCATATTGTTTAATTATGAACATACAAAGCTGAGACTTCATGCTAACACACATGTAAGTGTTGTGCTTCCACATATGAGGGTCTTTCACTCCATTCTGTTCCATTCTTGGGGCCACGGTAATAATTTATTCTCTCTGCCTTCTTCTTCTTTTTGTGTAATTATTACTCTTTAAGTTAATCACTTGCTGAAAGTAAATAAATTCCTCTCAAAGTCCTGAGCTGCAATTTTGTTATGTGGAGGGCAATGAGTTTCCACATTACTCACTCAGAGTGAGAGTACTTCTAATTCAAATCTGTGATGCTGCATGTTCATTTTCCTTCAGCACCCTTTGACCAAACTCGTTGAAATTAATTGTGCTGCACTGATTTCATGTGAAAATATTCATGTGAGAAATATTAATCAGTTTATTAAAAATCCAGCAAATGTCAGGGTATTACCAGCCTTAATTAATATGTGTTTAAATTCTCTGCCCTGGGCCCTCTAGTCTTTTATTTTGTTTAAACTGAAGCTTGACATTTTCAGTCAGCGCATTATTGTCTAACAGCAGGAGAGTGAAAGCTATACCCCTTTCCTTAAACACACCAGGCTGTGGAATGTGCTCTGTCTCTCTGCCATTCCCCTTCCATTTGTTAGGTACTGGACACGAGACCCTGACTGTTTGAGGGATTGCCTTCCTTTGGACTAAAAAGAAAGAGTCAAGCATCAAACCACCGCTGTAGCCAGAGCCCAAAAGCTTTATTTCAGGGCTTCAGTGACTGCAGTGGGTAAAATCTTTTAGTGCTGTCAGGAAGGATTTTTTTTTCTGTACCAAACCAATAATACTGTGTGTTTATTGGTTCAGAGTTTTCTTAACTTACACCATAAATCATAGCTAAACAAACTGAACAAAAATTCCCAGGTCATAGCAACTGATGGTTCTGTCAATAAAAATGGACAAAAGCCAGAAGGAATATTTTCATGCCACCCACAAAATATTTCTGCTGGGAGCAATCTGACTTTCTCACTGTGGTGCCATCCTGACATCATGTCTCTATTATCATGTGCTTTCTCCTTCTTGTCAGTTCTTCCAATTAGTCCCAAAATCATGGAGCAGTGGCCCCAGTGCTGGCATCAGGCAGCAGTTACCCATGTGGACACACATTTCTGTCCTAAGTCTGCTCTCAAATGGTTTAGCTTAACCCTGCTTTGGAGATGGGTTGGAGAGGGAAGTTTTTCAAGAGTATGTAGTGACAGAATAAAGGATAATGGCTTTAAACTGAAAGAGGACAGAGGGTTTAGATTAGATGTTAGGAAGGAACTATTTATTGTGAGAATGATGAGGAACTGGCACAGGTTGCTCAGAGAAGCTGTGGATGCCCCATCGCTGGAAGTACTCAAGGCCAGGCTGGATGGGACTTTGAGCAACCTGGTCTAGTGGGATGTGTCCCTGCCCATGACTGGAGGAATTGGACCTAAATGGTCTTTGAGGTCCCTTCCAATCCAAACCATTCCCTGATTCTATATTTCTAAACCGGAATAGGGAACATCCCACCTGAGGCACTGATGAGGAGCTGTTACTGAGCCAGCACTCCTACCCTCTGCTCTGTGGAGATACGTGTATGTGTCATTTGCCAGGGTGAAACAGGAGACACGTACTGAATATAGGAAATACTGAAAATAGAACACAGGCAAATGGGTACATTGGGTACATTATGTCTGTTACTTAACAGACCTCTCATTTGGCCAGTCCTCGTTTGCATCAGCAGTTTTATTTGCTCTCACCACTTTGTGAACCTACATTTACTTTGGGGAATCATGGATTAATCCTGCCAGGCACTCAAAAGCAGCATCCCATAGCTCACTTCCCCCAACCCCATTCTTCAGTTGTGCCTTCAGGCTTGTTCCAGCTGGACTAAACCATTATAGAGGCTGTGTATGGAGAGTTTCTTGTGATCCTGGGTCTGCGTATGAAAGTAGATTGGTCCTTTCTGGTCGGGTGGACCATGAGAATTCCACCTGTCTCTTCAAGCATTGGTTGAACCTGTCTCCCAACCTCTCTACAGCAGGAAAACCTGGGTTTAGCTTGGCAAGTGTCCTCCCACCTGCACATATTTTGCCCCACAAGACTCATGATCTGGGCTGTTCTCTGCCTTCCAAGTCTGGTTTTCCTTGGCTTCTCTTCCTTCACTGAATGATGTGGAAAGAAGTCTCCAGTGATTCCATGTAGCTGGAGATGGTGTCCATAACCAAAATATGTTCAAGCTCCTTTCCCTTCTGAGATGGACACCTTTGATCCACTTTAAACCTCAAAATGTTCTCCAGCTTTGTTCTAACTTTCCATAATCCATCCTTTTTTGTCTAACCTGGCTCTAACACAGTGATCAGATTATCCCTGTCCTCTGTCCATGTGCCTATCTGGATCCCCATGGATCTCAGCTATCCAGCTTCTACCAGCAGAGCACCTAGCTGCCTCCTGCTCTCCAAGCCTCACAGCCACATGAAAGGTCTCACTTCCAACAAAGCAAAGATGTTATGGTGAAGACTGATTTTCTTGGCTGTGGGTGAACCACATAACCACAAACCCATCCTTCCTGACACTCTGCTGTGCCTCTGCTTATCACCCCACGGGTGTGTGGGGATCACATCCACTGCAGCCTCGGGCAGCTCTTCTTGTGTGCACCACCCCACATCAAGGGTTCTGAGTGCAGGGGATGGCAGCAGAAGGAAGACAGAAAGTCCAGAACATGTAACATCCGCCTCCTCAGTGAGCAGTGGGGCCTCAGGAGTCATTTGTCCTGCAGCTCTGTGTCTTGTGGTTGGACTCGCTATTGTCCAAGGTTAGAGCACTGTGGGCTGCTTCTGTGCCACAGTTTGTCTGAGAAATGTTGTATTTCAGGGCGTCAGACAGGTTGAAAGTCTTATTCTGTCTGTCCAGTCATTTCATGTTTTGGAACTGATAGATGTGTCAGAACTTGACAGTGTTCAGATAATACTCAATTAAGAGGTTCACTGCTGGTTTAAAGACAGGTCCCTTCCAATTGTGGATTTCTTGTTTCAGAGGAAAGGGTTATTTTTCTTATGCTGATGCTCTCATCTACATAGTGTACTTTGATCCTTGGAAATACTGTACTTGATTAGGTCTCCTTAGCAATATAAGATACCAAAGAAAAAAACCCCATGGATCCAAAAGCTTAGAATTTTGGGGTGCTCCAAGTCCAAATATGAATTGATCACCTTGTGCTGTTTTCTAGGAACAAACTTCAAGTGCAGAAAAATTACCTTCATGGTTAAAGTCATCCCCTCTATCAGTTCTGCCTTTGTGCATTGCTTCCTTGGATGGCAGGCTCTTGGAACACAACAAGAAATCAGCTGCTTTATTTGTGCACAGCAAAAAAAAGCTCCTAGCCTGAAAGCAGCCTTTAAGACCATTAAAAAACAGAAGTACAGTTTAAGTATTCCTTTTTTCTAGAGGATTTGACTCAGCCAGCTCTGGGAAAACCCGCCTTACTTCCTTCTCTCTGCTGATGTTGGCCTGGGTAGTTTCCTTTCCCTCCCTCTTCACTTGGATAAGGAGTGACCTCCCTTCCCCCAGAGCCTAGGATGTCCCAGATCATGCTTTCCCAGGCAACATGAAGCCCATGGCAGCAGAAAAGTGCTGCTTCTTGCACAGCATTGCTCAGGGACAAAAAGAGAAAATAAAGCATCCACCTGTCAATCCCACTTTCTCTGTCAGCCTCTACACGGGCTAAAAAATGCTTTCAGGAAACAGAGTGTCATTGTTCAGATCTGTTGCTACTCTGAGTAATTAAACTGGGGTTTGTAAACAAACATCACCAATGGTTTCACTGCAAAAACCCTCTTGAGAAACACACTTAACATTTGGTCAACATGGCAGAGAGAAGCTCTTCCCCCAAGCTTTGTAAAGGAGATGAGTCATTTCCACCACTGCCTGGGACAGAAGGAGAGTTTACTTAGCATAGCCCCATTGGATGGTTTTCCTCTTTGTGAGTCACTGGGACTTTCTTTTCAGCTGGTCACCAACAGAGAGTGGCTTTGCTGACGAGTGGGCTGTGTACAAGCTCTGGCCATGGCAGCCAGCTTTCTCCTCTGCCCCATTGGAGCAGGGGAGCCCAAGCTAGAAAGCCCTGTGCAATAGCCTTGTCACACATTTGGTGGTAGATGTGGGATTTATGGAGGGATGGCAACTTGCTTATTTAAGTTAACCATGGTTTTAAAGACATGTAATCCCTCTGTGCCATGATTGGTGTCCCTCCAGCTCCATCTGGCTCTACAGCATGCAGACCTGAGTGGCACATGGGAATAGCCTGCAAGCCAGATGCTTAACATTTATTTTTAGTGATGAATAAACTTTGTAAGCATCTCATTATATAGTCGCCTGCCCTAATTAGTAACATTCAGACAAGCATTAATCTGCAAAAACGCTTAGCGGTGCTGAGAGTTCTCAGTGGAGCTCTGAGGAGACATCTTCTTTGTGGAGGGATGGAGGGGAGGGCATTAGCAGAAACAAATGAATGCCTGGGGATTTGGTGGGATCTAGTTAGGTGTTCCAGGAATTTTCAATGTATTGGGTTCTCCTCAGTGAGTTAAGTGCAACTCTTTGCTGAACTGCATTGAACGTCCAGTGGATTCCCTTAACTAAAGGGAAAGGAAATTTGATTTTGGTCTTGTGATTTGCATCATCATCCTGAAAAGAACAGTGTTGTTTTTGTGTTTAATTTTTTGATTGTTGACAGATATTTTTTTGTAGTTTTTTATACTTTGTTTTTGTAAATAATGAATGGTTTTTATTTTTTTTTTTGGAGGAAAAGAAAATTAATAAACTGTTAATGGAACTTATGAAATCAAGAAGTATTATTTTCACTGTCTAATCCATAGTCACTGTTGAAATTTTATAAATAAACATAAAATGTAAATAAAGTAATTCTTTTTCCCACTTCATTCCTCAGAGTCACTGAGTGTGGGTATCTTTCCTTCTGTGTCATTTAGTAACAGAACAGACCATCGAATGATCTTGTATTAATCTGCAGTGATGTTGGCCCTCCCTCTGCTGCCTTCATCCTGCTGCTTTGGAAGTGTGAACAGAGAAGGTAGGACAGAACTGCCTGGTCTTTGGGCTCCTGGTCCTCTCCCAAGCCCAACAGCCCCGAATGCCTGGGTCTCATTGCATCCTGCCCTGTGCCTGCGAATGAAACCCAGGCCCTGTGAGGAGCTCCATGCTGGCAAAGCCCTGGTGCCACACAAAACCACTCTTTCAGGAGGATGTTCTTGAATGTCCATCAAACCAGAAGTTTCCCATGCTGTTGGATAAAAGATGAACACCCTGTTATCTCTTGCCTGTATTACAGTAGACCCACAGTCCCCCAATGTACACAGACAGTTATCCTGAGAGATAAAGCAATAACTCCAATGCAAGACAGAAGACATAACAAGCAAGTGGAAATTTTTTGCATAAAAGAAAATATCTGAGACTACAACAGAGATTAATGAACTGAGAAAACAGACAGATGTACATTAGGGATTTGAGTGATACCTGGGAGCATATTTTACTTTATTTCGTTCATATTTTTACATCTGGCACTTTCACTATATTAATGATTTAAGGAATAATTATTGTAAGGTTGAGTTTCCTTTTAAAAACTTTCAGTGTTCCATCCTGGAATTTGTTCCAGATGCTGGTAACTAAAACTGAAGAAACATGCTTCAAAATGATAGTCTTCTCCAAGTCAGGATGACAGCAAAATATGTAAACGACAAATGGCTCTTCTAGCTGCTTGGTTCTTTATGAGCTATCTGATTCCCTTCCAGTTTGTTTAAAATTTTTACCATGCAGATGTTCCTTTGGGTGACCAATTTTTATAGTTTTGAAAAGATTATATCAGTTTTCCATGGTATTGGGTTACTGTATTTCTTGGATTTTTTTGTAGCACTTGAAAGGCTAATTTCTTAATCAGACATCACTAGTGGAATGTAGAAAGAGAGGTTAAAAAGCCAAACTGGCACTGAGAATTAAACACAGGTTCATAATAATATGAAAGGAAAACAAAAAGCATCAACTTGAGGATGTTGTTATTGAATGAAAGTTGAGAAAACTGCTAGGAACATGCATTTTTTATTATTATCAAAGGTGTTAAAATATATACATAACATATGTTTGGCACTGAATTGTTGTTACACAGTTCTGTAGTATTCAGCTGTCTTGGATAAAAACTATCACTTTGATACTGGAAAATTATTATGAAAATGTTAGTTTTGGGCCTACTAGTAAAAAGCAAAGATTGTCTTGCATGCCAGTGAGGTTTCAGTGAAGGGTTTGCACTGTTTCCAGAAACTATCTTTGGCAGCCACCAACTTTCACCTCCGTCAACAAGTCTGCATAACATTTTGTCCTTCTTTATCCTTGTCAGGACAGCTGATGGGGAGACAGGAGATTCAGCTTGGCTTCACACCCTGAAATTCAGAGACAGATTTCAAGCACCACTTTAGGATTATAAGTAGCAACTGAAACAGGATTTAAGGAATGCTGGTACAAACATTAAGAAATACTCAGAAAGAAGGTAAAAACCATTTCCCACTGTAGGGTTATTCTGTTTTGTTTCAAAGTAAAAATGGATGCTGTTATATTGGCACACAGCTGATGTAGATGCATGGTTTGGGTCCAGTCCAGTGCTACCACAATTGCAACAGCCACACCAGAGGCAGGTTGTTTTTTTTCTAGCCATTCCCAAATTCCAGGTTTCTTCAGCTCAGGGTCTTGAGCTAGGCTCATCCCTCCAACAGGTCTGCTGTTTCCAAATTCTTTAGAGAGTGTCTTATTTCTGGAAGCTTAGGATTCAGAATAGGCCGCCTATTTCCTGCAGAGTAGTTTCCATTGAGTCATATCATGTTCATGGGAACAAAAAAACAAACCAGAGCTGTGTTAGTTTATAATGTTGTATAAATGTTACGTAACTTGGCTTCTGAAAGTTTTCTTTACCTTCTTCTGGAGTGCTGGAGATTGGCCCCTGCCAGCAGCAGGACGCAGAGCTGGTTGTGTTGGCGCTCCAGCTGGTGTTAGCATTTTCTCTGGAGCCTCTTCCCGGAGTCCTGCTCACACAACCAGCACTAAATCATCAAGCTCAGGGTCAGGCATAAGTTTTTCGTCAGATGACAGAGTCAGGAACCTGTCGCCTCTTCTTTGCCTCCAGCCACAACACGTAGCACAGCCCACTGCAGAGGATCACCCAGGAATTAGCATCTAACAAATTCCCTTGCTGCTTGCAGGATCCCTAGGCATCTCTCTGCCTGTTAGCTTTCCTGCTCTCCTCCTGTTTTATGTTGTAGTTTGTGGCTTTGGGTCTTTTCTGCAGCTTGTTTTAAGCTTGTTACAAGTTTGGGGGAAATGTTTTGCAGTGTCCTCTGTGTATGAGCAGGGAAACAGAAGCAGAAATGCTCTATATCTTACATTTCTATCACTTTTGGAATTGCAGGGGACTTGGTCTCATCTTGGTCCTCCATTCCTGGGTAGAGATGTATTTTGCAGCAGGAAATGTATGAGTGTGATAGAGAAACTGTGCTGGGGTTTTAATGCCTGTTGTGTGTGAAAAGCCAACCACCTGCTCTGCTCATCAGATTAGAGATGAGTACAAGTCCTCAGACATCATGATTTTTCTGAGTCACTGGGAAACAACTTTACCAACTTCTGTCCCCTGCTTTTCTAAACACTCAGTGCTGAATGGTTGTGCTGTTGCCCAAAGATCTCTGCCTGCAATGCCATGCAAAGGATTTTGGAGCAGAGGTGCAAGGAGATGTGAGATTTCCTGGGGAAATCTGCCCAGAGTGGGCCAGCACTAGCCAAGCTTCCTAAGTGCCTCATTTCCACTGCTAGGAAATCCATGCACGCACAACGCTGCGAGCCAAACCACAGGTCGCAAATCAGATTTTCCTCTAAAAATCACCAGCAACCCAAGCTAGCATTTTCTTTTTGGTGCATTTTATTTCCCAAACTCTCAAGGAAGTGGGTGGCTATCTTGCCTTCTGCTCAGTAGCCTTTGGGGTCAGAGCATCTGCCTGACCTCAGATACACATCCCTAAGGCTGTGCCTGCAAAGACCTTGTACTGAGAGAGAGCAACGCTGAGAAGGCCACAAAGAGCTGAATTCTACCCAGTACAATTAGAAATGAGTCAAGCATTTCTAAGCCTTCCAACAAACTTGATCAAAACATAACAAAACCCTTTCCTCAGCTGTTGTCTTCCACCCCTTTTCCTCCCACTTCAGCCTGAATTAAGTGAAGCTATCCATGGATTCACATGACAGAGAGCCTGTGCAGTTTCCATGCCAGTCATACTCTCACTAGATTTACCTGAAACTGACTTGTTTGGTTTGAAAAACTATAAATATTTTGATCAGTTTTAAGTAAAACAAATGGACTTTAAAGAACCAAAACCTGTGATCTGTGCAACTGGAGGAAGAGAATGCTACAACCCGATGTGCTGTAGGAAAAGGACAGCAAGAACATATTTCTTCTGACCTCCCTGAATTTGAGGGGTGATGACTCAATAAATTAGGGATAGTTCTAACTATGTGAAAAGTGTTTACAGATACCAGAATGGTATTTCTGGGACTACATCTTAGACCTGGCACTTTTGTTCTCCTAGCTGCTATTAAGATTCCCATGCATTTATGCCAGGGTAGAATTGACCTTAAACCGTGCTCATTTCTGTTCCAAGCATGCTGGAAGGGAAGAGAAATGGAGATGCTTTAGGTCACATTTTGTTTCCTACACTCTGCCTACTTAAGTGAGAAATCAAGGAGCTGACTAAAGAAAATACAGTGAAGAG
Organism: Rhabdornis inornatus; assembly: GCA_013397075.1. Classification (NCBI taxonomy): domain Eukaryota; kingdom Metazoa; phylum Chordata; class Aves; order Passeriformes; family Rhabdornithidae; genus Rhabdornis; species Rhabdornis inornatus. The sequence goes on along the minus strand of VWZS01008023.1, from coordinate 1,379,676 downwards.
AAATATAGATATTTATATAGAAGTGATGTATGTTGCAAGAAAAAATTTAATTGGGAATTAATGTAATTTTCTCAAAAATACAAAATAATTTGGATTGTGAGAGGGTTATTAGAGTTGAGAAAATAAACATTTCCTGTTGTGGTTTCTGCAACATTTCCCCGGTGGCAGTTTTAGAGTCATCTGTAATTTGTGTTCTCTGGGGAAATATTTCTGTGATTACATATAGGTCTGAAAGTTACAGTAAGTATGTCTCTCCTGGATCAATGAGCCCTGGAAATCTTTATCTTCATTAGTTATAGCCTCTGTCATTCCAGGGCTCTGAAGGATACATTTAAAGTATCAAGCGTAGTCATTATAATGCAATAGGAAATAGTCTAATAAATTATCTGTCCTGTTATTGTTTCTAGGACAAATATTGGATGTAGGAAAGATTTATTAGACGGATATATTTGTGAATTTATCTTATAAATTAAACTTTTTGGAAACTGAGTCTATTATTAACACCAAGACCCCACAAGGATTTAATTAAAGGCCTATTAGTCAAACTAATTCCTGACATGACATAGGTTTGTATTACACAAACATATTTGACTTTCCAAACATGCTTGTGAGATTTGGCATTTTGCTGAGAGATACTTATTGATAAACATAGCTGGGAGAAATTACTGAAAAAAAATTCTGGCTTCCACTGGACGTATAAATTACCTCCTATTACTGGTGCCTGGGAAAAAATGAACATATTGTAGAATAATCCACTGTTGTAAAATCACTCCTAGTAAGACAGATTCATAATATTGGACATGACCCTATATTTAGAGAGCAAAAGGATAAGGGCCACACACACTTCCAAACCAGACTCACATTTTCAAGATACGAGCGCGAAAACTCAGTCTGTGCTGCAACAGAGTTAGAGCAAAATGTCAGGAGGAGCTCAGCACCACTGGCAGCTACACAGATCTGGGAGTTGGGACATCTGAGCTCCCTCCCATCTCCGTCACAGACTGGATCATAAAACCACAGAATGGTTTGGGTTGGAAGGGGCCTTAAAGATCACTGGTTCCAACCCTCTGCCCTGGCCAAGGACACCTTCTACCAGACCAGGTTGCTCCTTTCCATATGATGTTGGGATTTAAGCCAGAGGCCTGTTTGGATCTTGCTTAGTACCTTGTGATTGCGTGTTTCCAGGACTGTAGAGAAACTAGGCATGGTCTGAATCTTTCATCACTCTTTTAAATGCAGAAAGCATTGGCCATGATATCTCCATGGAGCAATTGCTGGGATAATTGTGCCGTTTCATGCTCACCTGTAGAACAGATATAACAACATTTCCAGGTGCTTCTCTCTGGATGGATTTTAGAGCAGAGACTGGGAAAGGTGAAGTCATAATGGAACTTTGGTCCTGGCTGTGCTTCTGTATCAATCCCAGTACCACTGGATGCCGTCAGGGATGGTAACTGGGGGCTGTGCATGAGGCCATTGGTGGAAGTCAGATCCAGCAGAAGTTCATAGGGACAAGTGTAATCACAGCTCTTCTCCTTTCAGTCCAGGGTTTGTACAGTGTGAGTGGACACTGGTTAGCCTGGTTTAGGTTTAGGCATAGCTGATCTGCCCTGGGGTCTCTTTCAGTGCTGGTTTCTTTGACTCTATTAGATGTTTTCACACAGAGGCTTTACAGTCACTGCTGATACATCATATCTCAGCTAATTCAGCAGACACCTTGGTGCAATTAGTAAGAAGATATTCCCCTATCACGTCTAAAATGAAGCTTATTTTACAGCTTCTTGGCACAGAAAGTGTTTTGCTAACCTCTTACACCAGAGCCATAGAGGTAGAATTCATCAGATTAACATTTTAGCATTGTGGCTTCATCAGAAGGGTCTGTTATGGTCTGCATCTCCTGAAAGGGCAGCAATCCCCTTCTAACACCCAAATATTAGCTCATCAGCACATCAGATGTCAAAGTCAGCCTCAGTCAACCAGAGAATAAACAGGGGAGGATTTTCACACCAGTTCCTATCTATAATCCTGTGGGGTTAATTCTTGGTGTCTCAGTTTTGGTGAGTATGACACAGGCAGAAGAAATGAACCTTGTCCTCCCACTGCTGGTGCATGGATTGTGCTGACAGTGGGCAAAGGTGCCACATGTCACCCATGGTGTGGTTCAAGCCCACCCTGGTGACAAACTGCTCATGGAGGAGAATGGCTCTGAGCCAGCACACTGGGCTGGGGGATTTTCAATGAAAATATAATTAATGAGAAAGCTTTCTGCAGCCATTCTCAGTGTTCAGTAAAAGCATGGCTTGATGTTTTAAAAATTTATCTGAAGATGTTTTTAAAAAATCCTGCATGTTTATTCAAACCATTTTGTTTCCTTTACCAAAATCTATATGGAAAATAAAATGTGTTTTTGGAGATTTTTTGGTGAACAAAGAAACCAAAGTCCTGCTCTTTTCCTGTGCCCCTAAAAACCTCAGTGCAGAAGTCTGTGGAATTTTGTATTTAATTTAGGGTTGTTTTTTTTCACATCAGTTAGAACAGGACTGGCTTTACAAACAAGCAAACAAAAATTGTAGGCTGAATTCTTGTTTGTGCTGCAACAAGACCTATTGGTGAAACGTCAGTATGGAAAATGTAGGGGAAGCAGAGTAGAAACTGAAAAGGTATCCACACTTTAGAGAGCTACAGAGATGAATAAAGTAATTGTCCATCATCTTAGCTCTTCCCTGGACTAAGTAATCTAGTTAACTACCCCTATCAGACAAAGATTGGCCTCATTTCTTTCAGCAGGGCCAAGTGGATGGAGGTAAGTCCATACACTTTGAAAAAGGTGAGGACTGGAACATGACTATCATGAGTAGCCTGGATAGATGTGAAGACATCAAAGGAGAAATAATTGCACAGAAATTGGGAACTCAGTGAGGTTTTTAGGCCTGATTTAAGGCAGAAGAAGGAAGCAGATGATGTTGGCTCTAGTCCTGGCAGTGGTGGTGAAAGTGGAGGCTGTTTCAAGCCCCGCAATCCTCTGTGAGAAACTAAAGGAAAATTCTCTGCAGACTTTAATGGAAAATGTTCACTGCTTTTCAGTCTCATTCTTGTTGAAAGTGGAAAAATTTTCTAGAAATTAAACTTCAATGGAAAACAGGGGTTTTGAAACTTTGAACTTGTCTGTTTTCCAGGAAACCCTTCATTAACAGCCAACATTATTAGAGAGGACACATGAGTCATGAAAACCTCAAGAAATTTTCAGTATGAACTAGCAATTAATGAAAAAGAAACAAATTGTCTAAGAATGTGATAGAACTTTTGGGGGTTTTTATCCTCTCTCTAAATGGCAATGATATGAAAGATTTAAGCCAATATTAATCACCTCTCCCAACCTAAAAAATGGGACTGAATTCTGCTGCCAGCCCACTGAGTGACACTGCTTTGCAGTCACCAGCACTGAGCCAATTTACACCAGCCTACCATTTGGCCCTGAATCTCCTGCTCATGTGGTATTTGAATATCATCTCTCCCTGCACCCTGATCAGATTAAGAGCAGGACTTTAAGAGATTAGTGTCGTCACAAAATCAAGGCAGAATTCATACTATGTGTTTACAATGCACTGGAAAGAAAATTAGTAAAGCTAATAGAATAAAAAGTCTTATTAATTTCTTTATTTTCTCCTGGCTTCAGCTCAGGAACTGGAATTAACTTGTGGCAAATACATTTAAATCTCAGACTTAACTACAATTCATCCTTCTGATCTCTTTTCTGAAAGGTTACAAAATCCTCAATGAAAAGCCTCAGAATGCCACTAAATATCATTGCTAGTGCAGTGCTAGGTGCTACTCTCATGTCCATCAGTTGTCAGTCCTTCATCTCAAGATTTGAAGAGATCAAGGTGTTCTTGCAAAATGGGAGAGGTCTTTGCACCAGCAGTCCTGGTGACTCAGAATGCTGGGGGAAATACACTGATTGCAGAAGGTACTCAAGCACCTTTAAGATCACAGTCATTTTTCATCTTTAATGATTGTCATCCCTTCTCAGGGGTCTATTATTAAAATACCTCTTTGTCCTTTGCCAGATAGTTGTGTCACAATTATTTTTTCCCCTGGATCTGCTGAATCCAAAGTCTGCTCAATCCAAAGTGATTTTGACTTTCTCTTCTCATTTTAACTGTCATGAGTATTGTCAAAAGAATTGGCTTTTCCTGCCACAGGCCAGGGTCTTGAGGGCAGCACTAATGCAAGTCAGTGCTGAAGACTGATCCATGTATCCCAGAGAAAGATTGCTCCTCCCAAACTCTCTAGAAATACCAATCAATGTTGCCATCTGGAGGACACACGGCTTTACAGTAGACCCTGTTTCCATTTTAAGCTGCTGCTGTGATACCCCCATCATGAAAGCCCAGCTCACCACAAACAGTTGTTACTTTGCTTTTCATGTCCCAGATTTTCTTCAGTTCCTTCTGCAACTGATTATATCTGTTAGTCTTTTTTTGTATGTTCCATGAAGCCTATCATTATTGTATTACTTTTACATCTCAGAAATTATTGCTATTATTATTATTAAATAATAACAACCATATCTGATATCTTGATTTGTCAGAAATGCAAAAAACCCAACCAAACCCCGTGTTTCCTTTACAAGTGATTTCTGGTGTCTTGGAAAAGCATTTTTTCCTCTAAAGCAAGGTCTGTGCAGCATGGTGGACTCAGAGCAGGCAGAGCTCTGGTTTGCTTTCTTTAGGGAAGTCAAAGAGCAAATTTCTCATGAAACTGAGTCATGGATATAAAGTGCAGAAACAGAAGGGGTTTTTACACAGGTCAATTTAACCCCTTCATTTGAAATATTGCCAAGGACAGGACACATTTATCCTATGAGAGACCTATAAATAATAGATGTCTAATATCATCTATAACTTTCTATAACCTGTATGGTGAGTGTGGTGTCTCCATGCGATGGTTCATCTGACTTACCCAGACATCTGCTGCAGGAGGAATGAAGAGCTCTCCTTTTCCCACTGACTCCAGACGGAGGTCTAGAGCAGTCTTTTCAAATCCATGTTCAGTTTTTAGATAGCTGAAGGTGACTGAACTGAACATATATGGCTGCCAAAGCTGGGTTTAATCTCTTAGATATCTTGAGACACTGACTTCACTAATCTAGACCAAGGCAGGTTCTCCCTGTTCTAGTCTAAGACAGTGAATCTTTTGTGATATAAAGATGATATTAACCTTTATAAACCTAGAGTTTATGTAATTGGTTTTGTAATGATTTTATAAACAGTCACAAGGATAAAAGAGGTAAACCAGGCATCTCTGGGTTTCATACCAGGTACTCCAAAGAAATTCACTGCTGTGGTTCACCAGTAATTTATATTAACTTGTATCACAGAAGTGATTCTGCAGCTGTATCTCAACATGCCCCTGATATTCTGATTTATATTGAAACCTAAAACAACAATTAAAAATAAACCCTCTGGATTTTCTGCTTCTGACCTACTTTCTCATCACTCAGGCTATTTTATATTTGACATGAGGCCCATTGCCCTACAAGAAGATTTCTTCAAACCTCCATGAACTCTGGATGTGATTCAATTTCTTGTGCTTTAGTTGAGATTATATGGGGTATCTGTGGTTGGTAATGCTATTCCAGCTGCTTGGGTCTGAATTAATTAGTTCTGGGCAGCAGTTGAAGTCAGCGCCTTCTAGGGAAGACACTCAACCTAAAGCACCACAGGTTACATGAACATTACTAGAAACAGAAATAGTGATGGAAATTACCTTCAAAGGTCATCTTTGCCCAGTTCCTGCCCCAAGCTCTGCCTGAGCCTCTTGGTCAGAAGTTTGTTTAACCTGTTCTTAATGGCCTTAACTTCCAGGGATCCCACCACCTCCTCTCCAGACAGCCTCTTCCAGGGTTTCACTATTCTTCCTGTTGAAAAGAGTTGTTCTTCTTCCCCAGTATTTTACCCAAACTTTCCCTGCAGTGTCACACTATCACTCCCCATCTTAATCCTCCACTGACACAAAGTTAGAAATTGCAGAGCCAAGAAAACAGAACAGTGATTTTTCTTTAGCAGTTGAGACAGAGACATCAAACACAGTTGTCAGCATCAATTTGGGCAGCACAGATGGCCCCTCTTCGAACATCAGTCAGATCAGAAAGTGATTTCTGGTTCTCAGTGGAAACAACATCCCCAAGTTGTCAGATCCTGTGAGCTCCCTGGGATAATAGCTTCCAGCAACATTCACCATGTACAAACTTTGGTGTGCCAAAGCTCCCATGACCTGAGGGCAATAACTCCAGCAGACAGTGGCAGAGGATGGATATTGCAAGGTTCAGTGGGAGTGGTCCCTGTAAAAATTAATTGATTTTAGGACAAATTGCATCCCAGAAGATCTTGACAGTAGGATCCCAGGAGGAAATGGGCAGCCATCTATTCTGTAACCTCCACAGCTTTTGTCAGCTTGCGAGTTAGGTTCCCTGCTCCATGGGGTGTTTATAAATCGAATGTGGGAGCCTGTATGGACACATATAGAGACATATGGAGACCTCGTGTTCTCAGGCCCAGGCTCTCCTATACTTCTAATTCAAGGGAATGCCTCTGCTCCTAGCTGGCCTTTTAGTGATTCATGGAGTACTCCTTCAGTATTCCTGTTTTAAAATTGGAATGCAAGTTTAGTGGGGACAGTTTTGTAAGCAGAATGACATTAACTTCATAGAAATGAATTTATTAATTTATTTTAAAAGCAACATGATTTCTTACCTGATGTCCTGCTAAGTGGTCTTGTAAATAATTTTGTTCTCTACTTGGTATAGTGGGATTGAGTACAGCCCTAATTAGGTACTTAGTTTTCTGCTTTGATGTATTATCAGCCTTCTTGGTAATACCTGTTTGTAAACAGCGTGAAGTTGGAAACCGTGTTATGCTCATGTATTTTCAACAACATTGTGATACAACATCCCTTGTAAATCTCCAAACAGGGTTCTAAAGGGCTCCCCCATGGCTTGCACCAGAGCACAGATGGAAACTGAGGCACAGTGCAGTGATGGGATTTGGTCCAACAGGACTCTTCAAGCCATCCTGTGCCCCTCTCTGTGCTGGTGTCTTTAACAAAGGTGCTCTGGTGTTTAAAGATGCCTGTCCTAGTTTTACGCTTTGTCTCCACCACTAAATCATGCATTAAATTCAATTTAAACTTCCCAGTGGCCTGGAAGGGCATGGAGAGGACCTTTGTGTGTATCTCCAGGTAGATGTCTGGACAGGCTGGTACACTGTGACCACATTAACAAAGCCCTTGGTGGAACCACTTTCTGCTGTCTTGGAGACTGCTGTGTTTAAGGGAATAATTTTGCTATTGCCACTGTTTTCTTTTGCACCCCTCCTCCAAAACTGAGCAATATTTCAGCCCAAATTAAATGGGCTGTCACTTTCAGAGCAGCACATTTGACTCCTGTGTGTGACTTTGCCATTTTTGTCTTGTTGAATACTTTCTGTTGGACTATGATGAATGATTGCAGAGCAAAGTAAAAAAAATAGGCTGAAATCAAAATGTTTCAGCTTCGTTGAAAAAACACATTCCAATTGAGCCAAAGTGGGTTTTTCAAGGAAGTTTCCTAATGGGGAAATTGTAATTGTGAGCAGGGGGAATTGTAAGCTGCTCCTGGGATTTAGTAAAAGTATTTCTTTTTGCGAAGGATCTTGCAGGAACCTTTTCCATAAACGACCCCCAACAGAGATGCACTAGCCCATCTCCTCATCTTTTTGAGGATCAGGATGTTCCTTGTGACTTTGGGGATTGGGACTGGGTTTGGGAGCCTTCAGAGAGGAGCATGCAGATCTCACTATGCCCTACCACAATATATTGCATGTATCCCACTTCAATGGGCAAAGTGTGTCTTTAATTTCCAGTGAACAAAGATTTGCTTTCTAGTTCTGCCTTGTTTTCACCATATATTTTCCAAAACCACTTTTTTTCCCATTAATGTTCACCTTTAACCTATTGATTTGCTATAAAAACAAGCCCTTTTATAAAGGAAAGGTAAAAGGAAATGAGGGAAAACATAAACACATTGCAAAAGCAAGGATTTCCCAGAATAAACCACATATAACACAAATATATGATGTAGCTTCTTTTATTAGCACTGTAAAAAAGAAGGCAGGGAAAAATGTGAAAATACATTAGGGATTTTAAAGGCAAGCAAATCAATTAGTCATTACTGACATAAATTTCCCTTTCTTGGGGACGTTCAACCTTCTCATATCCCGTGGATGAACTCTAAAGCACCTGTAGCAGATCTGTTTTCAGTGAAGAGATTTAAACTACTGTAGATATTTTTCCAAGGAAAATACAATGTTGACAGAATAATGCGTGGAAGAAGAGGCTACTAAGGCAGCTGCTATAAATTGCCAGCCTTGTAATCCCTCTTGCAACACGCCCAGCTTCACAGGATGTGCATTTGTTGATGCTCTACATATGGTTTTGAGCAGAAGTAATTGCCCCCACAACATGACGAAAGCTGAGCATGCCCTGCAATTGCAAAGAAAGAGTCCTCCCCTCACTTCCTTTCCCTCCCTGAGCACTGGGGCAAGGATGCTCCTTTTGGAAAGCAGCATTGTGTTCTCACATGTATCTCCATCACCTGGATAGATGTCTGTGGCACTGGCAGGAGTTAGGACACGAGTGTTCCCAGATGTCCCCACAGCCCCTGGCCATGTGCTGAGGGCTCGGATGGATGCCCAGCTTGGCTTGTGCTGCTGCCAGTGGAGGTGGGTGTCTGGTAGTGTCCCCCACCACAGTGACCCCATTCCTCCCCACGTGGCCCCCCACGTCTGCCAAGGCAGGAGAGCATCTGGGAGAGATTATGAAAACCCCTTCCACTATCTTGGTGTAGTTTGGCTGTTCAGCCTTTCTTCTCCAACATCCTTTTCCACAAAACAATTTTAGCATTTTAGCCTTGGGCACAATAAGGTGCTTATAGAGCCTTCTTGTAGCCAAAGCTGATTCTGTGCTATTACGTATACATAAACATTATTTTTTCCCCCAAATATTGTAATTTAAGCATTTTCAGCCCTTTCTCCTGGTGGAGGCACCCCTGAACTCCACTCTTTGTAGCTGCATTAATTTTCTGACAGATCATTTTCCCCGTCTTCCTTGTGTGGCCACAGAAAGAGCTGCCCATTGCTAGTGGAGACCAACTGCTGCTTCTCAGGAAAACCCTGTTCAGGGCTTCCTCATCTGGGATGGGTTTTGGATCCCTCAGGATGATCTGTGCATGCTCATGCATGAATGCTCTGGATCCCTGAGCTCACAAAAATATCCCTGGAGCAGAACTGTGAAACAGGCAGAGGAAAAGATTTTGTGGAAGAGCCCACACCACAGGAGTGCCTGACCCTCAGAGCAAGAGTAGGAGCATGAGAAGGCAACCAGTGCACTCTCCCGGCTGTTGTCCTTTGCAGAAGCCTTGCTCTGTCTCCTTTGCAGCTATTCTGGTCTCAGCTTCAAGAATTGTTTCTACCACGTCTTGTAATCCAGTAATTTTTCCATGTAAAATGCTTTAGTAGCCACCGTGCAGCAGTGATCAGCACCCAGGACCCCTCTGCAGAAGCCTTGAGCAGAAGCAGTGAAGCCAAACCCCCTCATTCCATCCCTTGTTCCCAGCAGTTTTTGAGCTGCTTCCTACAGGACCACACGGAGAGGGCTCAGGATGCTCCCACGCTGTCCCTGCTCGTGTGCCTTTGGGGGCCAGGAGTCAGAGCCTCTTCAGGCTGAGGTGTGAACTGCCAACACCATCTCCCTTCTCCAGTGCCTAAACCCAGGCTGGGGTGAGAGATCTGGGCTGTGCAATTTGTGGGAGCAGTTCAGAAGCAGCTCCCATGCTAGTGCTGCTGCATGGAAGAAACCAAATCCCATCCATGGCAGTAAATGAGCAGCCAGGGCTGTGTGTCAGCATGGCACTGCTGAACCCCATGAGAGAGGTGAGAATAGGAGGATAAATAAACTGCCACTGGCATCAGGCATCGGGAGGGTTTCACTGCTCCGCAGGGGAATTTGCATTTTTTTTAAGTCAGGCAAACTTCTTTTCTGTTTGTGTTTTTTGGTTTCTTGGGTTTTTTTTTTAATTCACTCTAAATAAAAAGGCATGTTTTCTATAGAAATTAATTTCTATAGAAAAAAAATAGATGTGTTTCACACGCACACAGAGACACAAACCATGCAGTTAGTAGGAATCCCATTGTCTGTGGAAGATCAACATAGATGGATGTTTCTGGTTGTTTGCAGTGAGCCCCCAGGCTGATGGCTCTGGTCTGACCCTCCCCAACAGGAAAGTCTCAGGAGGAAAAGGTCTCCCCATATTCTGCTATTTTGAGTTCTGCTGTCTCCTGGGGAGTTCCTGGGGACTGTGAGATGCCCATGAGGAGGGACAAAAAGCTGGTGGGACCTGGGTGTGGGAGCTAGAGTATCAAATACACTTTAGGTTGGCAAACTGTGGATGGCCACAGGGCTCCTGAGTGATGCCTTTTGGCCCAGGGTTGGATATTTACCGGTTCGCACTTGCTCTATGGGTCTGTGACCTCTTTTTGAAACTCCTACTTTACGAGTTTATTTTGGCTGGGCTCAGGCATTCATAAAATTCCTAGGGAACGGGAGGCTTGAAGCATGGCTTGTAAAAGGAGGAGTGGGGAGGTGGGAGAATGGATTGAGGAGGAGAGTTTTCCATTACCCTGTCATAGCCTCCCTAGCACAGGTCTTACACTTCTGAGTTCCTTTGCAAAGCTGCAGGCTTCTGAAAAGGGGAGAGAGAAAGGGAGGAGAGAGGGGGAAAGCTTCCTTCTCCATTTGGGAGGAAGGATCTATCCCTAAGTATAGGTCTTTCTCCAGTTTCCCTTGTCAGTCATCCTTCTGCAGCTTTTGGTCTTCGCAGCAGGTCAGCAGAGTTGGTGAATAGCTCGGCAAGCACAAGGCATCTGAAACAAATTAGATCTCTTATAGCCACCCAGAGACTGATGATGGATGGAGGTCTGTATTTACAGCAAAACTAATTGGCAACATACACAGACATCCAAAAAAGTATATTATTTTGCCAGACTTTGGAGTCACTAGGCCCTTTATTTTTTATTGCAGAACATTATACAGCTAGAGATAAAAAAGAACAGTGAAAGTTTTAAACTAATAAAAGCATTTGACTGCAGAGTAAAAATAACATACACAGAGAAGTTTGATTTGGAATCGAATTTTATTAATGGTCTTTTCTCCGCAAAATGTTTCCAATTAAAAAACAATTCTGAAGTGATGCATTAATAAACTGCTCCCCCCTCTCCTTTGGAGGGGCTAAGAGTTTTAAAGGCTGAGGTGGATAAAAAAATCCAGTGGATGTTATTAAAACATAATTTAATATAACCTAAATATAGTGCTTGCATACCACAGAGAGAGAACCGGCTGTATAATTGAATTCGAAACAATGATAGTATGTTGACTTTTCAAAGAGAAATATTATCAGATTGTAAGCTGCTGTTCAAAAGAGGGGTCTTCTTTAAACACCGAGGCATGCAAGAAGCAATAAAGAGCAAAATCAGCCACATTTCCCTGGACAGTATGTGGCAGATTTGGATTTCTCAAAGGCATGATTATATGTGAAATTGGGAGCATGCGGTAGATGAACAGTCTGTATTCCAACGAGTCATTTGTTTGATTTTGAGATGAGTGATGTCTTTGCTTAGAAAAGAGGAGAGAAGGGAAAATACAGAGAGAGACAGATAAACGTGTCTTGCAGATCTTGTCTTCCCAAAAGCATTTGAGAAAATGGTGTGTTTCTATCTGTCGATGTCATTGGGCAGAGCCTGGCTCTGGGTGATGAAAGCTCCTGTAAAGTGTTTTCCCTGGGCTGGCAGCATTGTTCCCTGATAGACATATTTGCATGAGAAATAGGTGAGCTCTAGAGAAGGTCAAACGCATGCATGATGAGGGGGCTTTGGGCTGGGGAGGGGACTCTGATTGCCCTGACCACCGACACTTCTGTAGCTTTCCTTAATTTTGTTTCGAAGTGGGAATGAGCAGAGAGTGAGCAGATGATCTGCATTAGCATCTTTCTGTACTAAAAATCCAACTTTCTCTTTGCTCATGCAGAAGACAAAAGAACAAGTTCCCTTGCCTACCCCAAACACCAAAATCTCCATCATCAGGAATCCTCCTCCTCAAGCCAGAGGCTGCAACAGCCACGGTGGGATCAGGGAGCACCCACACCCTGTGGCACCCTCAGCTGGCACAGAGCCTGAGTAAAAGGGTCCTCTTGTCTCACCGGGCGGGGTAAAGACCTCTCTACACCCAACCATATAATTTGCATCCACTTCAACGCCCCTTTTCCCAGCAGCACTGTGTGGAGGGATCTAAGTGCAAATAAGAATTAAACCCATGATCTTCCTCCGAAGGATTATCCCTGATCGCCCATTATTACTATTATTACTATGTTTGCTATGTTTGCCAGGGCGGGTTTTCTTATTCTAAGCTTTTTTTTTTTTTTTTTTTTTTTGGGCTGCGTCTGGGAAGCTGTCCTTTGTGTAAACAGCTATCAGAGTGAGCAGGAGTATGTGATCCATTAGCTCCGCTGAAAACACAATCATTGTGTTATTCCAAGCTGATGAAAACGTCCTCTGTAGTTTTCTCTCTCAATATCCACATGCCAATCAGCATTTGTCAGTGATATAATTTTCTCACATAAACACATCCGTTGTGCAACTTCCACCCCGAGTAAATAGACATAATTCCAAAACCAAATAACACACTTGGAGGGGAGCAGGAGATTAGACAGACAAGGAGGTGGAGGGGGAGCGGAGGGCAGTGAAACTGCAAGGAGAGATCAGCTTTAATTGCAAAGGGGGAATATGGAAAATTCTCAGGAACAGGCAATACGACTGGTTTATTTCTTCATGGAGCAAAAAAGACTGGGAAGGCAAATAGTTTGGGCTATTTTTTTCATGAACATTTGTGAACGAGGACCACCATGAATTGCTGAAAGAAGGATGGCTGTTGTTTATGGAATTGGGAAAACAATTTTTTTTCCCAATTTGAAACAGAATAGACAATATGCTGTAAGTGGGGAGGTGCCATTTCCCTGTTTTCACCAGAAGGCCTCCTCAGACATGCTACATTTTCCCCCTCCTCATTCAAAGCTTACATAACCTCCGGGTAATTGTATCTTTGAATCCAATATTGCAGACTTATGCAAAAGAATGTTTTCCATCCCATATGTTTCCAGTGTGTTTGGTGTGTCTGTGTTTGTGTGTAAGGAAATTTGTAAAATAAATCCTTTATTTACATGAGTCCCCAGACTTGGCAGACCATGGCTGTGCCATGTGCATTTGTACAGGATTGGTCTGTGGCTGTATGCAGTGTTTATTTAAATATATCCTCTGCTTACTCACTGTACAAAAGGCATATGTGTACATCAGAAAATACTGTATGGCAGAAGAAAATATGTCTGTTCTTTAGAAGAATGTCTTGTGTGTGATCCTGTAGGAGAATAATACAAGAAAATAGTCTGGTGCAGGAGGAGGGGATAAAAAGTATAATTGTGTGTGTTTGTGTGCATATACATACATTTTGTGCTTGTGTACACGCACCCTTGTGTGTCTCTCCAGGTCACAGCCTTTCAAAATTGATGTCTGAGAGGGCTCCTACATGAAATAGGATCTATCTCTTGTCCTGAGGCAGAATTAAACCTGTTAACCATTTTCCAAACCAATTCAAACTGCCGAAACCACGGTTCTCTGCTCGTATTTGCTGGTGCACTCCTCTACGAAGACACAAACTTTAAATTCTGCTCTGCCTTAGAGAATGATCTTGGGGCAATTTCAGGGGCACCCGGGGCATGGGGGACCAGCAGAACAGTCCCACACCTCCCTCCCCAGGCAGGCAGTTTGCAGGCAGCTGCCTGTACCACGAACCACGCTGGCCTGAGATGCTTTCCATCCCTTTTCCACGTGCATGCTCCGCCAGGGGTGTGCGCTGCGGGACAGCTGTGCCGCGGCTCATGGGCCGAGCATCTCCCGTGTGGGAGGGCGAGAGCGGCTGAATCAGAGTCCAGGTTTTACAAAGCTCCTCCACTCACAGGGAGGCAGCAGCATCCCTCAATGCCTCCCAGCTGCTGTGTTCTTGACCAGCACTGGCCCTGCCAAGAGCAATCTGGGTTGTTGCCCTTCGTACCTGGAGCTGTCCCAAAGCCACTCGTGTCCCCCACTGCCAGTGCCCTGTGCTGCTCTGCGCAGGGACGGCGACACAAACTTTCGTGTGATCCCATGGGAACCGATCTGGTTACAAGCACAAACGCTGGATCACCTGAATTGCATTTTTCCCCATTCGAGGGTCCCAGGCTAGGGGAGAGGAGAGCTGAAACTCTAAACCGCTTTGTGCTTATTTGCTTTATGATCCTGTTGGGTGCAGTGTTTACTCAAATCCGGCAAGCATCTGGATTAGATAATTTGTTGGAAATTAGCGGTGTTTGATGGTTATCGGCCCTTGCATGATTAAAACCCGGCTGTCAGAGTCGTGTTTGGGTTTCAGGAAGGCAGGGACAACAGCTGCAGGAATCCCCATGCTCAGAGCTGTGGGGAGCAGCGGGGCTCACACCATCCCTGAAGGGATCCATCCAAGAGCCCCTGCACCAATGGGGAATTTCCAGGAGAGACAGAGGGACAAAAGTGCTGAAAAAAATTCTGTTGAACTCCTACTGACACACAGATGAGAAGGGAGGGAAGGAGTGCAGGGAGCTGAGGGCTCTGCCTTCCATCTTACAAATATTTCAGCTGCTTCTACCAGGTCTGTGCTTTGCCCTTCATTTACACCAAAGGTGGGCATGGTGTCAGCGCAGAAAAGCCTTGCTCACTTTCTACTCTTAGTTTTGGATTTTTTCTATCTAGGAAAGTGTGCATCCCTACCCATCCCTGCATTCCCACATCCAAGCACAAGCAGCATTCACCCTCTTTCCTTCTCTTTCCTGCACCTTCCTCCACCCTTCCCTTTGGGTTGGATCTTGCTCCCTCTAAGTTACCTTGGGTTTTAGGACTGGATTAAATGGTGACAAGCCCAAACCCTGCTGGAGGGGTTTTGTCATCATTATATTAATATGCGCATTTTTTCACAAGGCTTCACAGAGCAGTTCAGCAAAGACTGATGGCATAGCAGATGTTTTGCTGGTTACAGGGAGAGGAAAGTATTAAAGACACTGCTTCATCCACCTGTGGGCAGTGGGGCTCAGTGAGTGCAGTGCCCAAGTGATTTTTGTAGAAGAGGATCAGATATATCAGTGCCCTGTGCTGGGGCAGAACCTGACTGCCAGACAGGTGATATGAGCGTGCTCTTCCTGGTGGGATATTCACTAGCAGGAAAAGCCAAGAGAATGCTCAGGAAGTTAAATAATTACAGCTCCTTTCTCAGCTATATCAGGTAGATAAATGATTAAGACAAAACTGCATGAATACTTTGCAGGATGGTGAGAGATGTGCATGTGTAAACATATTTAAAATATAATATATAGGCTTTTAAAGTATGCTTCATCCTACAATGACTCTTAAGAATTAGTATTTTCAGATGTGCATGTATATATATATTCATTGTATAGTATGAACCACATAAGCTTGACTCAGTCATAGTAAATGAGCAGAGCTGAAATATAAAGCACTTGTTAGTTCTATTTTTTTTAATATAGTGTAATATGCTGTCTTAAGAAAGGGTACCAAATGATAAATAATCTCTGCAGTTACATTCTGAAACTGGCCCCACCCCAATCAGTGTTTGCTACAGCAGTGCCTGCCAGCTCCCCTTTACACAAGAGGGGTGGGAGGTTATTTGGTCACCTTTGCATCAGCATAGCAGCACTTCCAGGGATGTGCCAGTGTTGTGGTGGGGAACCTGCACTGGTGAATCTCAGGCAGACCTTCAGGCTGGTCTCACCTGGGCTGCCAGCCTCACCCAAGCAAGATCTGAGCATTGTAAATTTATGAAGGCAAACCCAGAAGGAGTTGCAGTATCATATAGGAATGGGTGTTATCTTTCAACCCCTCATTTTCAAACTGCTGTTCTGCATATAAAAGCTATTCCTCTAGTTTTCAGTAGTCAGCTGTGAGACATGGGTCTGTCTGCAGATATCCCCACCTGGGATGCTCCTAGGTTGAGCCATTCCATGTCAGTACATCCATATGGACCAATGCATGGTCCCGCAGTACCTGCATCCAGGGCAGCTGGGATATGGGGCACCTCTAGACCAGATTCTGTATGTGTGTGTTCTCTGCAGGCTTCTGGACTAGGGAAATTATCAAATCATCACCCTTTAAACCTTTCCAATCACTTCCCGCCCACAGCTTGATTTCTGGGGCCTTCAGACCTTCAGATCTCCAGGCAAGTTTGCTGCCTCGCACTAATGAATACCGCGCGCTGAGTGAAAACTCTATCTGCACATCTTTAAATTAAACCAAACCACACACACACACACACAGAAACTACTTCAGCCTACCCAGTGGGTTTTTGCCTTGCTGCATGTGCAGGATGTCTTATTGATGTGGGAACCGTGCAGCAGAAGAAACTCCTTAAATATGCATCAGGAGTAGTAATTTCTCCCTGTTGCCTGCAGCATGGGTTCAGATGATATGATCATGAAAAAGGAATGATTTCCTGCCCTATAGAATTTAATTTTATGAATGGAGCCATGTAACACAGCATAGTAGCTTTAAAAAAGACACCATCAAAGACATGAGAGGAGAAAACAAGTTATACACCAATCTGTCATGTGGAAAACAAAGCTGACTTACATGGATTGACTTCCTTGTTTGCCCTTTCATTGTTCCTTGATGGTAAAACTCTTGCGTTATGATTTTCAGAAGCACATAGCGCTGAATGGTTTATGATGTTTGCTTAGCATATAGGACAATAGATGGAAAAGCGCCATGATTTGTGACGCTGACTGCAAAATAAACCTACCATCATTCACACAGAGTGCTATTCCTCTGGATAAACAGCCACGTTGCTGCTTGGCAGGAACACACCATCGTCTCCCGGGTCCTTCTTGCTGGAGCTGCACATCTTCGGGCCTCGAGCCATTGGTGTTTAAACAGAGAGGCCTTTTGACTCCGGTGGGGCAGTGCTGGCACTGCACAAGCTCTTTGTCCCTATTTAGATAAAATAAAGATCCCCGAAAGGCCTCCCAGCTCAAAAACCCCTCATGTGCTGCTCCACAATAGCTGCTGACATAGTAAAGTTGCAGAGAGACCCCAGCCAACAGTTTAGATATAATACCCTGGGGCCAGCTCAGATGTGGAGCAGGGTCCACGTCGTAGCCCTGGTCACAACTCTGTACTTGATTTACTGGGATAAGAAATCTGCTCGTCCCCAGTTTGATTTATGAAACCAGCTCCAGTGCCTCAAGGTGGGTTGGAATCCAAAGTGACTGAACTTTGGAGCTTTTTCTGTGAGACTTTGAATAAGGCCTTGTCTCAAGACTGGAGTCTGAATCACGAGTGTGTCTGAGCAAGTGTGTCCAGTGAATTTTACATATATGCTTGAATTAACAAATTGTAGAAGACAGAGTGGGAAAGGGCCTTGAGAAGGTACTGGTATTTCTCCTCCACATCCAGGACCTAAACAGCCAACCCTAACCCATTCCTGCCACACGCACTTCAAACCTGTTCTTAAAACTCCCTAATGATGGAGGTACCATAAACTCCATCAGTAAACTCTTCCAGTGCTCTCTTGTCTTTTGAACAACTTTCAAAAGTTCTTTCAACTTCTTTCAAAGCTCAAGGACAAGGCTCTTTCTGTCCTTCCCATAGGACACACAAAGAACTATAACCTCCCTCTTCTCACTCAGGGGTTTATGGACTGTCACACTGGGGCCTCTTTTCATTTCTTAGACTGAGCAAACCCACTAATTTTCAACCATTTCTCAACTTAAGTTTTCTGGATTTCTGATCCACTTTTTGTGGCTGTTGTGCTCCTCTGAATTCAAGCTGCTCTGTGACTTCCTTAAACGTCTCCCCCAAGGTCTGACTGTTTCTGGATTTGATCAGCTCTGAGCAAAAGTTGGTTATGGACCATCTTTGTGGTTTTGACTTGAACTGGATCCAAAGCAAATGAATCCCATGGCATTTTTTCCCATTGGACTCTTGGGATGTGGCAGTTTTAAAGCAGTTGCAGAAGATAAACACAAGGAAGACCTTCCTGGTTGTGAGCAGTGGGACAGGCTTAGCTCATGTGTCTTGCATAAGATGCCCTGGGTTATTAATTTCAGTGCGAGGCTGAGTTTTTCTCTTTGGTGTGTCACACTGGCTTTTCATCAGCCAGGAGCAGTGGCACAGAGGAGAGGGAGAAACTGTACAGGTGCTGAACTTTGCCCACAGCCACACTGAAACAACAGCCCTCCTGGTTTGCTTTGTCGTGCATCATCCAGCTCACCACCAGCAACCTGCCAGAGCCCAGATAGACTCTACAAAACCCCATTCAATATGTCCTGTTCCACATGGGTGTCCACTCTGGAAATGTCTTTTAGCTGGTTATAGCTTAGATAGTGAAACAAGTTGTCAGCCAGACTGCTTGCATGCACATGGTTGATAAGGAGCAGACAGCATGGATTTATCTGATCTCATGTCACATCAGTCTAGACTTTTCTCCTAACAGAGTAATAAGTTCTTGTGGGCAGGGAAGCTGCTGTTGGGGTATTTTATCTTGATTTCAGCATCAGTGACGTTCCCATAAACATAACAGTCCAGTCAATACTACTGAAGCCATTCTGTTGTGCTGGGTGTGGAGAGTACAACTAAGCTGGCTGCTTTATACAAACCATTCTGAGAAAAACAGACATTGTTTGCCTTTTGCATCCTACTATTATATTATTATTATTACCATTATTATCATCATCATTATTATTATTCAAAGAATGTGTCTTCTGAGGGAAGGAACTTTCTAGTTGCACTTCAGAAAAAAAAATAACCAGGAAAAGTAAAATAACCAGGAAAGTTTCCTCTAAGAGCATGTCATTTTGTCAACTCTGTTCAGTGGAGAAGCATTGCATTCAGTAAATATATATTCGGGAGCTACTTGGTGATCATTGACATTTGGCACTGTTCTTACATCTCTCCCTATTAGCATGTTTATGTTTGGAGTGTACTTGACCTGTTTCAGAAATATTCCTCATCTTTTCCCATTATTTACTGAGCTGCAATAACCCCAGACAGAACTGCTGTATTCTACAGGCTGCAAAGTTTCATACAAACAAGAGGCCCCTCTTGTGTTGCTTAAGTAGCTCATCTGTGAAGGTAAATATATTCTTGGATTTAATTAGGAGTTGCAGTATTAATATTTATATGGATGAAGCTAGGTTGGTAGGGAGGCAAAAGAAGGGGGAGCAATGGTGTGTTCATCATTGCTGAATTGAACTGACCAATTAATTCTTCATGAGCGGTCACAGAAAATATCTGAGATCTCTTGCAGGAAAATAACTGTTTCACTCCTCACTCCTGACTGGGGGCTGGGGCTAGGTCTGAGATCCAAAGGCACAACTTGCACCAAAACCTTGTTTTGTTTCCTATTTAAATACTATTTTTAATGCCAAGACAAATTTGAAGGCCAAAGGACAGTGTTTTGAAGACAGATCCTCTAGGGAGTATGGAGAAGGGAATTTCAGAAGCTGGAGAAATAGGAGAGATCTGATCCATTCTGGCTCATGTTGGATATGATTTTCATGTGCTGCAATACTTTTCTGGATATTAGTGTGTTTTGAGGCATGACATGAAAATTCGGAATCTTCCAGTATTGTGTGACTGATAGTGGAAGATTCAAGCCATAATGCTTGGCATTCATATTTTGAAGCTGTACCATTTTAAAGTACCTCCTTATAGTTATCAAATACCTTTTCATTTCCAAAGTGTTAAGCTGGAACATATTGTCCACTTTCAAATTCTTACATACAAGAAAAATATTCAAGTCTGCACTGACCCTTGAAACTCAAAGACAATTCAGGTCTTTCTGATCCTGCCTTTTCAACACAGATGAGATAGCAGAAACCTCCTATCTTGGACCTGATTTGGTTTTTTTCACTCTTGCTCTGACCTTGCACCCCATACAGAACTTAGTTTGGAAAAGTTTGGAGGTACATGAAACAAGGGAACTGGAGATCCATCCTGCATGGATGATATCACTGTAAGCTTAAATATGAGCATGGATTGTTCAAAGGTGGCATCTTCATGTTGATATAATGTGTGATGGAGAGTCCTGGCACATCAGAAGTTATAAATCACTTGGAAACACAAAGCTGTCAAAGGCAAGAGGGAAAACATGCTTTTTCTTGCTCAAAGAGGAGTTCACCTCTTTGTTCTCCCTTTTGTACCCAAGCTGCACCTTCCCTCTTTGATTTTAATTATCAGGTACTGGGGGAGCACGGGGACGACTATGTTAGAAAGCGTCACCTTCTCTTCAGGCACAGCTTCAGCTCTTTGTTCTGCTCTTATAAGGTAATTGGGTGCTAATAAATCAGCTCTCTGGTTCACCATATTTAAGATGCTTCTAGTGAGTGGAAAAATAATCACACTCTTGTCTATTTATTCCCTGTCCTTGTTTTGCTCTGTGCTTTTCTTCCATTCTTTCTGTCAAGACCAACACTGTTACCTCCATTCTGGAGATCAGCTTTTGCTCCTGTGCATTTCAAATTTTTTTTTTTTTGGACAGTAAAGGAGAAAGGGTTTTGGTCCCAGCCCTTTGCTTCTGCTTTTTGCTCTGCTGTGGAAGTCACTTATATCCAGCATGATGCCACAAGTCTGCCCCACTCCAAGGTCTTATGTGGCAGATGTAGAAAGCTGGAGACAGCCACCAGCTCTGCACAAGCCTGAGAGCAGTCCCAAGCCCCATGTCTGCCAAGGGACAAGGGGTGTCCTTCCCTCACATGGCAAGACACGTTGCACAGTCATTTACCACCTCGTCCCCACTCAGAGACTGCAGTCTTCCAGTTGCAATACAACAGACCATAATGCCACCCTACCATTCTACAAAAATCTGCTGTAAATAGAATTACCTGCCTCGGGCAGAGACTGTAACTGGGGCTGAGAAATGAAGTTGTGTCCACCCTTAAAAATAAGGATGCCAGGATGATCCAGACCTCAGAGGGGGCAGATTTGACTCCACAGGAATGGCAGAATCTGGCCATAAATAGTGTGCACCACAAAGACATGCAGGAAAAAAAAAACCGAACAAAAACCACTTAGCAACAACAGCAACAGTTGCCACTGCAATTATTCCAGCAAATGACAATAATTTGTGCTGACCACACTGTGGTCTGCCTACACCTTGCCAACTTGTTCCTGCTCCAGCCATTAATATCAGTTTATTTTGCACACAAAGAAAATAGCTCTCATTTAAAGCTCCCTGTGCACTTTGTGAGTCGTTAATGAAGTCTCGTGATATCTATGGCCTAAAAAGAGCACTGTGAACTACTTTTTCTTAATCAAGAATCATGATCCACTGCTTGTCAGAGGAACTCATTTGTCACTTTTTGTCCCTCATATTTGTGGCCCCGTTCTTTAGAATAATAAGGGCTTGGCTTGAGGAATGGGCATGAAATGTGGTTGTGTTTAAAATTTGTTTATTTTCATTGTTTTTCTTTAGCTTTGTTCTTGGAGCTTGTACAATAAAGGCAAATAATTTAAAGGACACAGAGGGCTGGAGTTTGGTTTTGTACTGAGCGTGGGAGGCTGACAGAAAAGCCATATCCAAGTGAAGGGACTGCATTCAGGGAAGCCAAGGTGAACTGAAACATTTAAAGGCTCTGGAGGACTTGGACTTAGAGTGACTTCCATCTTCCCTTTCAGCTTGTAACTCACACCCAGCTACTAGTAGGGAAATTACACCTCTTAAGTCATTGGCTGCAAAACTGGCTCCAGAGGCCAAAAGGAGCTCAGCATGGGCGAACTCACAACTCACCTGTTGAATCACACAGCCAGGAAGCAACAAGGAAGAGACACTAAGCTGCTATGAATCAATGCTAATTACTCTCCCGACCTAATTGATGCATTCCTAAAATTCCTCTCAGGGTTCTTGGCACTCTGGGCTCCACATAGGTGCGTGAGAAAGTCCTTTTTTTTTTTTAATAAATAAACAGACACTGCTGCTGTGTGTGAGGCTCCAGGATTGGCATGACTGCAGCCTTAACCCAGAAGGATTTGTGAGACTTGAGGGTGATCCTCCACTCCCCATGGTTGCTCCTTCACAACCTGCTTGTCTCAGAAGTGGGACAGTGCCTCCACCACAGGCTGTTTCCAAGCTGCTTATTAACCTGTACTTTGTACCCTTACTGGCATTCAGCTCAGCTCATCTGCAGAGTTCATGGGAAGATGACAACCAGTGAGTGCAAGGACTGTCCTTGTCTCAGGGTATGCAGTGTGAAACCTCAGGCTGCTGGGCAAGGAGTCCTCTTTCTCCTGTGGTTCTCAACCCACAACATGAAGATCCCAGAGGCTACTTTGAGGTGCTTCCTAATGCCATCTGAGAGAAGCTGGTCCATCCTCAGGAGACTTGATATTATTGATCTGGCAATCTGCGAGTTCAAAACGTATCAGAAACTGCTTGAGTGATGTCAGATAGTTTGACTCCCTCTAAAGTCAGTGAAGACAGAGCTGTCTCCTCCAGATAGAGAGAGACAAATTGAGTTTGGAGATGATGACTTAGGCACTCATTCCTATGGCAAAGTTACAGTTAGGTGTCACAATCTCCTTTGCAAATGCTGAAGACATCCTGAAATTAAGCTCAGTGTTGCCTGCATGCTTTCTCAGTGAGGTTTGAGGATGTGTATTAATGTAAGCACACAGGCAAAAATAATTCCTACTAACAGCTTTAAGTTGGTGTTTTCCCTTCCTTTCCCTTCCCTTTTCTTCTCCCATCACAGATGCTCCCCACACATGTATGTTTAGATTCATCCTTTTCAGTCTTTACTGGCATACTTCTTCATAAATTCATATTGGTTATTTTTATTAAGATAAATTAATTAGGAGATATAGGAGATGGTCTAAGTGAATTTTTTAGAAACAACTGTGGATAAAGTTCTATCTAGGTTTACTGCATTGGAGTCACACTGATAAACTGAAAAATTGGGTTACACCAGGCACCCTCCTTCCAAAGCAGTGGACAAATTAAAGTTGCTATATTCCCGTGGTTTTTCTAACAACATATTTCTCTCAATGAAACAATTGCTATGGCTACATTTCAGCTGAATGAGTTCCGTATTGTCCTTTCTAAAAAGCGCTGAGCTCAGCACACAGCGCTGCAAAGTTGCTGGGTTTGTTTTTGTCTCGTTTCAGTTTAGACATATGGCTAATCATGCTTGAAAAACCATGTAATCTAATCCAGGGCAAAATTCATATCAATATGTAGGAAGAGTTTAAGTGTTTCCCCCTTATTTTAAAATAATGTTAAACTGGGATTACGCTGTATTATATTCCTTATGGACCTTAGATGTCCATGTGCATTCATATCAGCCGTCTGGCTGTCACATCCATGCTTGCTGCCTCAGTGAGTAACAGTGAAGGAAACCAGCATATTAGCTCCTGGAACAAATGAGGCCTTTTCTTTGTAAGAAGATAGCTTGGACATAACTTAATATAACTGCTCTCTGTTCTTCTTAATGGAAAGCTCAGTGACATGACAGATGTCATGTCAGGTGACAGATAAATGAGTATTAATGGTCTCACAGGCTGCTGAAGTTTTGGAGTATATAAACACAACCCACCCTCTTGAGAAAATTCTCATTTGTGCATTTTTGAGAAAAAATATAGTATTTTTGAGCAGCATGGTTTTTTGTTAGATGCAAATGTAGCCCATATCTCACAATAATAAACACACTATTCTCCATGCCTGCTACACCCAGGAACAATTCTGTATTTTTGCCATTTGCACGGAACTGTGTGAATAGGTAACATGTACATCTAAACACGGATGTTTTTGTCAGACATGCTGGGCTATATGTGGTGTACACACACATATTTTGTGTATGCAGCGTTATTCCCGTGGCCATAAACTCACACAGCTCTGCAGGCACCTGAGGGTAAATCTGTGTAATTACCCACACTGAGGTCTGAAGGCAAAGCTATGAGAATTTTTTTTTATCCAATTCTCTGTGGGGAGAATTACTTGCAGGGATCTGTTTATAGCTTGTGTGGTGTGTGTGGCAGATTTCTGTGCTGTACTTTGCCCACACACACACACCTATGTGTGCCAGGGCCAGTAGGGCAGGTAGGGGAATATCTATATAATATACATATCAGTGCATTCTGAGCAGCTCATTGAGTCCAGCACAGTCCTCCTTCTGCTGCTTTTGTGCAGTTCATTACAGAAACATACTTGAGTTTGCTCAGTTGCTTATCCCAGAGGCCAACTTTTGATCTTCTCTTGGGAACCTGTCGCACTGCCTTGGTCTCTAGGTACCACAGCCAATGTGTTTACCAACTCTTTTTCTCTTTCTCGCCCTTTCTATTATGCGTCCCCTTTTCTGTGCGGCACAAAAGCGCTGCGCGGTGCTTGTGTGTGGTCCGCAGGAGCTGCGGGCCGGCAGGAGCCGCGTTTGGGCGACGGGCTGTGCTGGAGGATCTGTGAACCCGTGCAATTAGCAGTTTAGGTCCGGGACCCCACGTGTGGGAGCGGGGCCCGTGGCTGTGCCCCACTATGGGGACAGTCGCCCTCGGGGCGAGTGCACCGACCCCTGGCACAAGGGTCACGCCTCGCCGCAGACAGCCCCGAGCTCAGGAAAAACCCCGAGCTCAAGGAAAAAACCCCGAGCTCAGGAAAAAGACCCCGAGCTCAGGGAAAAAAAACCCCGGGATCAGAGCCGCAATCTGCGCTGGGGTGTCCCCCCCTCCCTCCCCGCCGCCCCCTGCACAACACATGGGTTCAGAAAGGGATCATTTGGAAAGCATTTGCAAACATATGGGTCGTTTTTAAGTCAAGATTTCTTTAATTCGCTGTGTTTCCTAGTTTTTTTGGTTTGTTTTGTTTGGTTTTTTTGTTTTTTGTTTTTTTTTTTTTGGAGGGGGGGGTTTGGTGGGGGGTGTTTTGTTTTGTTTGGGGGGCGGAGGGGGATGTAGGCTCTTGCTGCAAAAAGCCTGGCTGGGAAAAAAAACAAAAAGAGGAGGGCCGAGTGGTGGAATAAAGAGCGCAGCAAAGCAGCTTGTTCCCAACTCATGTCCCTTACAGGGAGATTAAAAGAACAAACACTCTGCTCTTCTTAATGATGGCATTACCAAGTATAATTAATTAGAAGGGTAGCAAAAGGAATCAGATCCCTGATGCTAATTACTTTCCTAAAAGGATAATATGCTCTTATGTTACCAGTCTAGATCTGACAGAAATATGTCTATTACTGCTACTGCTGCTACTAATCAAGCAGTAAAATAAAATACCCAAGGGACACTCATGCCTGGGTTTATTTATATGGATGTATGTATGCATATAATGATACTCTCACTAAATTATATGTATTTAATACTATGCTACATATATAGCATGATGTGTACAAATACACATATATTATCAGTTCATGGAATCATAGAACCATTTAGGGTGGAAAAGACCTTTAAAATCATTGAGTCCAACTGTTAAACAGCATCTGCCAAGTCCAGGCTAAGCCATGTTTATATATTTATAGTTAGAGTGGATTTTAGACATGTGTATTGACAGACAGCCAGGCAGAAAGACAAATATTTATGACACCACTTCTCTGCAGTGCTACCACCAAAGGAGGGGAGCGATAAACAAAAGCTCCCCCACCTTTGCCAACCTTGGCCTGTGCACTTAGGTCTGGGGAGGAGCAGAGCTGTGTTTTCCTTTTCTTGGATGGAGATGTGATGGCCCATTAGGCTGGGTTGTGAAGAACTAATGACTGGATGGCATTGATTTGCAGAGGAATTTTAGCTGCAGAAAATGATCAATGCCTTTCAGCAAAAGATTCATCTCAGCAGGCTGGACATGTTTTGGGTAGCCTGCTCTGGTTACTGTGAAGGATTGCTAAATAAATGGTGGGTTAGCAGCTGAAAATCACAGGCTTCGGGTATGCAGTGGGAGACTGAGTGGTGGAGTTGTTATTGTCATCACTTTGAGAAGTTGGGGGGATGTCTAACGCAGCCCATGTAAAATCTCAGCTCTCAAATGACTTTACCATATCCACGTTCAGTGCAGGGGTTGTTTTACAAGTTTTATTACCTGTTTATCTACATCCTTCCCCCACCTCCTTGTGTGGGTGAGCCCGGAGGTGTGATGGCCCTGTGGATGTGCACATACACGTGTGGATGTGAACACACATATGCATGTCCCTCCATGAGTGTGTGTGACACCTGTGTGCACACTTGTGTCACAGTCTGAGTATATTTTGGCTATTTTTTGTCCAAAATTTGCACATTTGCATGCATATATATTTATATATGTGTGTGCATGTAGCTGCATTTTACCCACATGTGTAGAGCTGCATGTGTGTATACAGGTGTGTGCCACATGCATTAGCACAGACTTCACGTGTTGGTTTTAGGCAATTCCCATCCTTCCAAACAACCTCCCAAAATATCACTGTCTCCCCATTCCTGCCTCCCAATCCTGCCGTTGCCCCAGACTGGGAATTTTCTTCAGGACTTGAGGCCTTTGCCCAGTACTCCTCAGTGAGCAGAAAGCAGTAAGTGCAATTTAATGTATTATTTATGAGTGGTGGGAAAGTCTAAGGAGGTTTTAATCTCTGCTTCTCCACTTCCTTCCCAGATGAAAACCATTTCACCTCCCTTCCCAGATATTCAGCTCCAGTGTGCTCCCCCACCCCACTCCCATCTGCGCCTTATTTGTACAAATGTTCCCGTGTCTTTAGAAATCATCTTCAAAAAAACAAAAAAAAAAGAGAGAGAAAAAGAAAAGAAAACCCCTTGGCAAACCCATATTGTACTTAAACATTTGTGAAGATTTTGTTTCTCTCAATATGGAAGCGAGAGGGGGCTCTGGGAGGGGCTTTCGTGGAGAAATGTCTCATTCATTCTGCTGAGCCCCCTCCTTGAAGTTTCTTTTCAAGGCTGTTGGAAAGTTGGGCAAACTGAAAAGCAAAACAATAATTAGAGATAATTGCTTGTGTCCAAACACAGGCATCAAAGCCTCGGGGGTCTCATTTGTGATGGGCCTTAGT